>PITA01005841.1:5279-106476 GCA_004023965.1 Spilogale gracilis
CTCTGTCAAATAAATAAAATCTTAAAAAAAAAAAAAAAGAAATGGCGACTTTTATACTTATTCATATGGCCTATGGAGTGTCCAAATATTTCTTAAGAATTCTCTTTTACTAAAAGAAAGGATATCCTTGAGATCCAGAAAGACTCTCAAACCTTGTTTCTCAAGAAGGCAACATTAGCAGGAACAGTATATGAATCCATGCCTTCTTGGGAGAACATCTGGAGGCAATTTATATTTTGTAAAACGAAGAGCCAAGCAAACATAAATGTCTGAAAAGACAGTATAGGCGATTTTTAAAATATTTGATTGATAGCCTTTCCTGCTAGGTTATAAAATTCTTGAGGACAGGTATTAAATCTGCCCATTATGTATAGTTAGTTCTAAATAATTGTTGACATAATGAATAAATTAATATGAAATTACATATATATATAACCATAAGGCCTGTTATGAAGAAATAAAAAAGCTGTACTCCTTAGTTATTTTGGGGACTGCTAAAGAATCTTTGAAATCTACATTAAGAACTGTTCAAAAGCAAGGACCAGTGAATGGACCTGAACTTTGTTGACCACAACAGGAACTATGGCACAATATATTTAAATTCCTAGATTTGTTGATTGACAGAAACATATACTACATATTTGATAACTGCTCAGAAACCAGGTATGAAAAATCTACTTTTGATACCTACTGGCTATGGTAGAAATTACATTCTGCTTTGGTATCTACAGAAATTTTAACATATTATTTGATGTATATCCTTGGAATTCAAGTCTTATCGCAAGTTTTTGTGGAAATGTACAAAAAATCCTTTCTGTGATCTCTCTTGAAGAACTTGAGCCATGATCTTTAGGATCTTATTAATGCATTTGCCTAGTTTTTTTTTAAGTACACTCCTAATAGCTAATGATAACAATAGATGGTCATCAGGACTTCACATCAGGCACCTATTATTACCTATTTAAATCTATACACTAATCTTGGGGTGCCTGGGTGGCTCAGTTGGTTAAGCGACTGCCTTTGGCTCAGGTCATGATCCCAGAGTCCTGGGATAGATCCCCACATCGGGCTCAGGTCATGATCCCAGAGTCCTGGGATAGATCCCCACATCCCTGCTTGGTGGGAAGTCCGTTTCTCCCTCTCTCACTCCCCCTGCTTGTGTGTCTCTCTCTAGCTATGTTTCTCTCTGTCCAATAAATAAATAAAATCTTAAAAAAAATAAATCTGTACACTAATCCTTCCCAGGAGATTACAGTTATTGTCTTCACGAACCCAAGTGTCCACTGCCTGAGTGTCTTTTCAGTGTCATCTTTCAGGTAACAATCACTTACTGTCTTCACTTTCCATTTTAGAATTGTCATGCTCCACTGTTTCTGAAGAGGGTGGGAGTGGGGTTCTGGCAGTAGTAGACCACCTGTGCTTTCAAATTCACATTGAATGTTGTCTCTCTCTTTCCTCTCACATGATGTGACTCTTCTTTTACCTCTATCTCACTGTTTCCCCTCAAGCAACACCCTCACAGGACGGCTGTGGGTGACAGAAGTTTACGGAAGGCATCATCAGGGGAAAGCAGAGGAGAGAATTCTTCCCAGAACCATAAATAATTCAAAATTGGCTGATAGACATGACTATGCTTCAAAGTCCTTCCATCCTTCTCATCCCCAGAAATTGCTCCCCAGCTACTGTTCTCTTTAGGCTCCACACACTCCTGTCAGGGGTCTGGGCCTTCTCTCCGTTTTCCTCTGAATTTGCTTCTTTGTCTCCTTTTCAAGACTTTCCTTCCATCACCTATTCTACAAAGAAAACAGTAATTATTTCATTTTATTATTTTATTATGCAAAAGATTTTTGCTTTTGCTTGATTCTTTTTAAGGTCTTCCCACACTGGAGTTTATCTATTTCTAATCTAGATGTCCTAATTGAGATTCATGGTTTACAAGGTTCTTATTTGGAAAAAATGTTGCATTATTTCGCTTTGGTATTTGTTTCTTCTACTTTAACATGATCAAACTATGGCTTAAGACTAAAGAGCCAGTAAGTAGCAGAGCTGAGATTTGAACCAGGTAGTTCCCCACATTTAGTGGATGTGCTGTGGAAATGCTACTTGATAAGTAATAGTGACAAACTCTTGGCAAGCAGAAAGCTCATCTTTCTGCTTTATGTCTAACCAAGACTGCTTAAAATTCACCTCATCTTGACTAAATTTTGCACATGTTTCTACCTGACAATAGCCTCCTGACCTCTTTTTTCTTAGACCACTTACTTCAGGAAAATTTCAGTTATAAAGTCTTCGTCCATTTGTCATCTAAACCTTCCAGTTCTTTGACAGTTTTATAACCTTGGAAATTCTTTCTCAAGGATCTGGGAACCATCCCACTAAAATATAATCACTGAAGGAGAGAGCATCCCCTTTCTCACAGTCTCTGTGAGTGTAGGAGCCTAACTTTGATAAGTAACAAGTAGCAAACACAGATGCTTAATCACATTGGTGAACCTCCCACTTAATATTCTCCAGTACTTCTCCACTAGCTCATCAAGTGTTAAAATTCCTCCTGCTTTTTGTTCTGGTAGAGTTGAGTTCAATCTCTCTTCCCAGTTGCCATATTCTTGAATGAAGTATCCCTTATCTGCTTAACTCTCCACAGTGCATTTTTCTTTGACACATCTCTTATGCAAATATCTGTGCATTGCTGAAAAATGGAAGGTGCATACCTGATATCACAAAACACCTTCAAATACGTTTTTGTTTCTTGAAAATTGTCTTGCGGTTGTAAAAGTATTCTGTTGGTTAGCTAGGTCAAAGCTACTCTCCTGTTCCTATTGCGGAAGGGACACTCTGTGAGGAATTTTTTTTAAATGAGGCTAACTTTGTCTTTCTTTGGCTAAACTACCACATAACAAAATTTCCTTATGAAGACATGGGTGAGGACAAATATGGCTGCCTCTTTAAAAGGAGGATTCACATGCATGAGACTTGGGTTATGTCACAAACTGCTGATGTAGTTGTCAAGTGATTTGTATTGAGTTTTCAAGTAATTCGTGCTGCATTTACCAAGTATTCAATTTTAATTCTTTTTCTCAAATGAACTCTGTGACCTAATATGTTATAAATTAACTTTTATAAGGAATTCTTTATGCTAGATTGTCTCAGAGAAGGGTACTGAATGCTTTCTTTATAACCTAAAACCTCAACCATAACAATCTCTATTATCCAGACAGTTCTGAGATGGCTTCTGACCGTGACAACAGAAACAAACAGAACACTCTGCTATTCTTTTGAATTAGAATCCATCTCTGGAGATCTGCTTTCTTTATGAAATAAAGCTATCAATCTAACAGTTTATCCATATGTATTTTTCCTCTCAAAGCTGGTGTCAGGCAGTAGAATCCAAAGCTCTGTACTAATGGTTTCTTTAGCAAAATCTTTGTCTACCTGCCGTGCTAATCTCTGGCTTCAAATTCAGGCTGAGATCTATTTTGTTTGGTATTTTTTTTTTTTTCCTTTCCTCTTTTCTCCTTCTCTCTATTTTTATTTTAACAATGTGATGGAAAAATAGATCTAATCCCTTATGACAGCAGGCTTTAATATCTACTTAGTTTCCATCAGCCTCTTTGAAATCATGTTTCACAGCAGTCTTATTTAATTTCTGAAAACTATTTTAGTCCCCTGATTAGTGAAACGCCAATACCAAAATGTAATATACAATGTGGCTTTATCAGTGTGTGTGGTTAAGTGTGTATATGTGAGTCTGGTTTTGTGTATAGCTAGTTATTCATATAGCAATATACACATATAAAGATAGCTATATTTATTTGCATATAATGTTTTCTCTAGGTATTGATCTGTGTGCATGATTATTAAATAATCCTTAGAAACATTTTATAAACACGAACCCGACTTGCTTGATAAAGTATAACATTATTTTCAGAGTTTTGAAATATTAAAGTATACTTTAAAGTCATTTAATTTTGATTAATTAAATTTGATGTGCTAATATCATATCCTTTTAATATTTTAATCTCTCTGTGTCAGGCACTGTATCAGAGACTAAAATTTCAAAGACAAATAAGACATGTTGCTATTCTTGAGGTTGAATAGCCGTGGTTCTTCCCACTGTGTGCATCTTAAATCACTTAGGAGCTATGAAATCTTACAGGCCCCATCCCAGGAGAGGGTGATTAGTTTAATTTCAATATGCATCCACTATGAGATCCATTGTCTTACAGTCTATAAGGGGGAGACTGGAGTGTATTCTTGTTTTAGAGTCCCAAAGTGTGAGGTCTTCATCCTCTTGAGAATAATAATTGGCAAGCCATACCCACCACTTAGAAGTCACACTCAGCTTTGCATTGTCTCATTCTTAGGACTGAAGTTCACCAGGCTTCAGACAAAAGTTTGTAAAATGAAAGAACCCAATGTATTCAAGTATATAAGATGACTTCATTGTAGTAGTGTTGTGAGATCAAAGTAAAGAAATTTTAAATCAAAAATTTAAATTTGTAGCATTGGAGAGATTGAAGGAGATATTGTATCTCCACAAAACAAAACAAAACAAAAATAAGAGTAAGATGTAATAACAAAAAAAAAAAAAAAAAAGATGTAATAACAATAGAATGATTACAAGGAAATGGGTGAAACAACAAAAATTCAACCAAAAAATTTAAAGATCAGTTAGCTTTATTCAAAAATTCATGAATTGGGCCACATCTCATTGAGCAATAAGAAGGAATTTTAACAAACTGTAGAAAAGGATAAGTTCTTAGAAGCTGAAAAAGGATGTAAAAAGGAAATTATTGGAAAGAATGTGTTGTTTCAGGCAAGGTCACCTCCTAAGGGGAACAGAATAGGTCTATAGAGCAGATTATCTTATTAGAGCTGACTAAGTAATTTCAGATTGACTGGTTAAGTTGCATTCCTGGAAGAGGTTGAAGCTGCAGTTAGATTAGGTATTAAGTCTTGGTTTGTTGACGTGGGGCTTAACATAATGACTCTATTTGGGCCTGTTGTCTTTTTTTTTTTTTTTTAATACATGTTTAGTGTCAGTGTAGCAATAAAATTCAATTGAATGGTTGGAGGATAGGAAAAGGAAATATTCCAGAAATGTATACAATAAAGGAAATCAGGAAATATTATTTAAAAGTTAGCAATGTAGGGCGCCTGGGTGGCTCAGTGGGTTAAAGCCTCTGCTTTTGGCTCAGGTCATGATCTCAGGGTCCTGGGATCGAGGCCCATGTTGGGCTCTCTGCTCAGCAGGGAGCCTGCTTCCTCCTCTCTCTCTGCCTGTCTCTCTGCCTACTTGTGATCTCTCTCTCTGTCGAATGAATAAATAAAATTCTTTAAAAAAAATAAATAAAAGTTAGCAATGTAGATAATTAAAGCCGGAGGTCAAACTTCTAATTAAATTGGCATTTGAAAAAGAGAGAATAGAGAAAACATAAGGAAAAATCATCAAAGAAATAATGTAGGGAATTTTCCAGACTGAAGAGCACAATAGCTTAGAGTAAAAGACCTACTTAGACTAAAACACCCATTCACCGTACTGGGAAAAATCAGGAACATCAAGGCTAAAGAGAAGATTATAAAATTCCAGAGGGAGAAAGCAAAACAACTCAGAAACAAAACAGATCACCTACACATAAAGGAAATAAGTGGGTTGAATTTAAAATTTCAACAACAGCAATGGATTTGAGAAGATAGTGAAGAATGCTTCCAAGGGTTCCTGGTTGGCTCCGTTGGTAAACCATATGACTCTTGCTCTCAGGGTCATGAGTTAAGTCCCACACTGGCCATGGAACTTACTTTAAAGATGTTTTCAAAGGTCTTTACTTTTTTTTTTTTTTTTAAAGATATTATTTATTTGACAGAGTGAAACACAGCCAGAGAAGAAACACAAGCAGGGGGAGTGAGAGAGGGAGAATCAGGCTTCCTGCTGTGCAGGGAGCCCGATGTGCGACTTGATCCCGGGTCTCCAGGATCATGACCTGAGCCGAAGGCAGTCGCCCAACCAACTGAGCCACCCAGGTACCCCGGTCTTTACTTTTCTAGTGTTAATTCTATGCCTGGAGAAATTGGCAGTCAAGTGTGAAGAGTGAGTGGAAGACTCTTTAGACATTGAAGACATCATTATGCTTATTTATTATGCATCCTATTTAGCACATTATTTTAAGACGTACTTCAGCAAAACAAAGGAGTAAACAAAAATCAAAAAATATATTTAAACCAGTAAAGCAATGAAGGGAAGCCCAGAATAAAATGGATGCATAAGTTTAAATGTCAAGATTGGGGCAAAAAGAAAAGTTGTCCTGGGAAGATGATTGATGTCCTCAGGTTTTTTATTTTTTTATGTTTTAAGTTTTTATTTAAATTCCACTTAGTTAACATATAGTGTAATACTGGTTTCAGGAGTAGAATTTAATGATTCATCACTTACATATATACCCAGTGTTCATCACAAGAACCCTCTTTAATACCATATATCAAACTCAAAGAAACCAAAAAACAAATAATTGGTCAAGAAATGGGCAAAAGACATGAATAGACATTTTCCCAAAGAAGACATAGGTGGTTAATAGGCAAATGAAAAGATGCTCAACATCACTTATCATCAGGGAAATACAAATCAAAACTACAATGAAATACCACCTCACAACTGCCAGAATGGCTAAAATGAACAACACAGGTTATAGCATATGTTGGCAAGGATAAAGAGAAAGGGGAACCCTCATACACTATTGGTGGGAATGCAAACAGGTGTAGCCACTATGGAAAACAGTATGGAGGTTCCTCAAAAAAGTTAAAAAAAGAACTCCCTATGACCCAGCAATTGCACTACTAGATATCCAAAGGATTCAAAAATACTAATTTTAAGGGACACATGTACCCCAATGTTTATCAGGATTATCAACAATAGTCAAATTATGGAAACAACAAAAGTGTCCATTGGCTGATGCATGGATAGAGAAGAGGTGGTGTATGTATATATATGCAATAGTATATTACTCAGCCATAAGAAAAGAATGAAATCTTGCCATTTGCGATGGCATGGATGGAGGTAGAACGTCCACAGATTTAGATATTATAAGGGTGGAATTTGAAATTACAGAGTACATGAAAAAAGCAAATAGAATAAATTTTTCTGGAAGGCAATTAGCATTCAAGAAATATCGAGTAACATCAAGAAAAATAAAACCTAAGAATTGAATTTTAGAATAGAATTCTCAAAATTACAATAATAAATATTTTATACTTATAATACCATGAAACCACGAAAGTATATTTATCACAAATGTTAAAATCAACTGAAAGCCAAAGAGCAGAGAATGTAATTTTACTGATTTAGTGGGATCAATCTTGACAATAGGAAAGTAAAAGTACTTATGAGAGAATTGGATAGTAAAAGAAGGAAGTAAGAAAATTATAAGAATATTGATAGCCATATCCCGATATATTTTTTTAAAGATTTTATTTATTTATTTGGCAGAGAGAGAGATCACAAGCAGGCAGAGAGGCAGGCAGAGAGAGAGGAGGAAGCAGGCTCCCTGCTGAGCAGAGAGCCCAATGGGGCCCTGGATCTCAGGACCCTGAGATCATGACCTGAGCCAAAGGCAGAGGCTTTAACCCACTGAGCCACCCAGGTGCCCATATCCTGATATTTTTATGTTTACTGTCACTGATACTATATAAATTCTATGGAAAAAGGACTAAAAAATATAAATAATGTTATTTAAATATACCCAAAGAGAGCAATAGAGCATCTAAATTTGTTTATGTAATTATGCTGAGGGTAAAAGATAAACTGGACTAGATCAAATACACCATAACCAAAAAAAGTTAATCCCATTTACTACATTGAAAGGGGAAGAAAATAGCAACATAAATATGCTACTTAAAAATATGGGAATAATCAACAGAGAAACAGTTGTGAGAGATGAACATATCAGGGATGAGGCAAGATAATGCTCTACTTGATTTTTAACAATCTTACTTTTTAAAAAAGATTTTATTTATTTATTTGACAGAGAGAAACACAGCCAGAGAGGGAACACAAACAGGGGAGTGAGAGAAGGAGAAGCAATCTTCCTGCCGAGCAGGGGCCCCGATGTGGGGCTCAATCCTGGGTCTCCAAGATCATGACCTGAGCCAAAGGCAGTCACTTAACTCACTGAGCCACCCAGCTGCCCCAGCAATTTTATTTTGTTTTAACACAAATTCATAGATTAATTTAATAAATATATACAAGTGAAAAAATATAAATTTAGATGTATCTCTGCAGTTATGAAATAGATTAAGGTAGCCAAGCTCTACTCTCCAGCAGTTACTCTCTGATGGTGACCAGATGGCAGTCACCATGAGGAGTAGCTGATGGTCTCACCATTTTGCAATCCTTTCTAAAATCTAATAAAATGTATACTCAGTTTATTTGAGCCTCATTATTCTGACTACACCTTAGCACTAGTCATATTTATAGCTGTTACTGATTTTCTAAGTATATTATTACACTACTGTTTTTTAAAAAAATTTAAGTGTAATTAACATACAGTGTTCTATTAGTTTCAGGTGTACCTTATAATGATTCAACATTTCTCAGTGCTCATCAACATCAATATTAATCCCCTTTATTTCTCAACTGCTTTTTTTTTGTCTTTACCCCTGCCTTTTCTATTAGTGTGCTGACAGTGTTGATGATTCACTCTTGAAAACTGTGTGTTATTTCTTGACATTTTTCTCTTGTTGTTCTTCTTATACTTGTTTTCAGTTTCTTTTCCATCTATTCATTCGAATTACCTTCCTAGTGTTTAATAGGGTCTTCAGCCCTCTCTCTTTTCATGCACCCCTTTGGGTGTTCACCCCTATAGACATGACTCTGCATAATGACTCCCAAATCTATATTTAGAGTCTGACTTATTCAAAGTTATTCTTCTCTGTGTACAATTAAACTGCACACCTCTATTTGAGTAGCTCATTAGCACCTTAAACTTGAAGTGTCATGAGCTTAAAACTATTCTTCCTCTACCTACCTCTGTCCATCAATCTACTGTTTCACTTGAACTACACCTGTTATACATTTGCTTTATCACCATTCAGGAATGGGAATTCACAACACTCTGGGAGCCATATCATTGGATATTTCTTCTCACTGATCATTCTTTCAGTCACCAAATCTGTTGACCCTTCCCTGTGAAATAATGTCAGAATAAAAGCTCTTCAACACTTTAACTTTCATATTGTTTTAGATGTCACCCCCTTAATTTATTTTTTATTATTTTTTATTTTTTAAAGAGGGAGAGAAAGATGGTGGGAGGAGGAGAAAAGGGTGTGTGTGAGAAGAGAGAGAGAGAGAATCCCAAGCAGGTTCCATACCCAGTGCTGAGCCTGATGTAGGGCTCCATCTCATGACCCTGAAATCATGACCTGAAGAGCTGGATGCTCAACTGACTGAGAAACCCACCTGCCTCTAGACATTAACCCCTTATAAAAACCTTAAGGACTCTTTATCTTTCATTATTTCCCTTTACAAATGATCTGTCCTATCTAAAGTAGGTCTCTGAGTTTCCCTAAAAATGTGATCGTCATTTTATTTTCAAGTTTTTTCTTTCAGAAAAACCTGCTATCTCCTTACTTTATTTGCCTATATCCACCCAATCTTCAAATAGACCTTGATCCCATTCCCTACATAAAATCTTTACTCACTCTGCCTATACTTGGATATTGCTCACTTCTTTGAAACTTGTAGCTTTTTCTATCTGTACCAATTATTTGGCATTAAAACTGTTCTGTGTTAGGCCATAACATTTTTCTCTCCTTAAACAATGATTTTTTTTACCAAGATTCTAAGGATTTCCTAAGGACAAAATGTATCATATGCTCCTTCAAATTATCAGCATTTTACAATATTTCTTATTCATATTATATTCTCACAGTGTATTTTTTAGAGAGAGAAATAAAAAAATATTTGGAGAATATGCTTTTTTTCCCACACAATTTGTACATTTAAAGACCTATAGTGAAGCACTAACTTCATATGGAAGGATGAATTTTTTCACATCATCATGTATTAGGATAGAAAGTGTTAACAGGTACACCTAAATGATTATGAGAAGCTTAATATGCTACAGATGATTAAGATGTCCTAAAAATATCCCTCTAGGAACTATGGCTGTTACCATATAGTTCATTGAATTATGCTTTTAGGTTAGCAAAACAACACATATTATTGAAAAATGTAGCTTTCTAGGTTTCCACTGAAAATGATGACTGGTGATTATTTAAAATTCTTTTTTTGTGCTCTATAAATATTGTTCTAAGTATATGCTTTATAAGATGCATAGAACAAGTATTTAGTCAAATTTTGCTCAGTAAAAATGATGTTGGCTTGGGAATATGGGGATAATGTTCAAATGAGATTTCTTAAAAAGGTGAACCAGAAACAATTTAGAAGATAGATATGACATACAGAGGAAAATAGTCATTTGAATCTTTCTCATATCAAAATTGTCCATATAACCATGATCATCTGATTATCAAAGATAAGAGAGACTCAAGTAAACTGGAAGGGGGTATATGCATCTTGATATTCTACCCATGTTCTTTTCAAGACTGAGTCCTTAATTTATACCTGAAAGGGCTAATTCCCTCTCAGAACACTGGATTACGATTACTTCAGGCATTTGTGATTCAGCCTAGTTTATGTTGCAATTAATAAATAACCCCAGATCTTAATGTTTTACAACAGGTATTTATTTTTTACTCATGGTACATACTGAGCCATGCTACCTACAGTACTGCAACTCATATCCCCATTGTAAGTGCTCAGCTGTTATAGCAGTCTGTAAGTAGGATAGTGCTTTTATTGTGACAGAAGGAAAAGGAAGCACGGTAGTGGTGGATGGATCCACCTACTTGATGGATCTTCAAGCTTCTGCTTAGAAATGAGAGGTGTCACTTGTACTCTTTCCAATAACTAAGGCAAATTCATGATCTATCATCCACTGGGAAAGGAGAGTAATTAATTTGAACAATAATATATTCTCCCACAATTTATTCCCACCATCACATATATTCATTTACCTTCTTTCTGCATATAAAACACCCCACTTCCTTGCTGAGAGATAGAACCTGAAAGTCTCATCTATCACAGCACCAGGCTTAAAGTCTATGGTCTTCAAAATGATCTCTGCATTGATTCTCCTGATATAGAGATTTATGACTAAAATGATAAGTTATATCACCTAGACACTCAATTCATAATGTTGGGAAGGTAACGTTCAATAAATATTCCCATTAAAAGAGGGAAGAATGGGTAAAGGCTTGCTGTCATCTGTTTGTTACATATCCATTGAAGTCCAGGCAGATGGATTAGTCTCTGTTGGGGCCATTCTTGAGTTCAGAGAAGAGTAAAGAGGAGGTTGAAGCCATAACTCTTAAAGTTCTTGGGAACACACTCATTACTGCCACTCACATTTTATTGCCCAAGGAAAGCCACACAGTTAAAACTAACTTTAAGAGATCAGGAATAGATACAAAATATTTTGAAAAACAGTCCAATCTACCACATAAAATTAGCCTAAGGCTAATACAAGTTCAAGTACATAGGGAGATTTGTGTATATAGATCTGTTAAATACACACTCTACAGAAAGATCAAGAATATCTTCAGTTTTTCAGTATAATATATGATACAGACTTGTTTCTTTTAAGGAGAGAAAAATATTTAGAAATATATCAAATTTTCCCTAGTGTATCTTTTCATGAATTCCTTGCTTCTATGATACATGGGATGATTAAAGAGTAACATCTTTGCCCAAGATGATATGCTTCTATTATTTATAACTGTTCTGTATTATCTAATTGAAAATCAGCTAATTGAAGTCCAACTTCATCTCTCATTTCCTACCTTCCTTCACTGAAAGGATTGTCCATACAATATATAATAAAAGATAGAATAGAACAGTTTGCCAAAATAAGTTATTGTTTAAACAAGTTCAAGTTGCATTTTTATGATGATTTCATTTTTAACACTGGCGATAATGTTGCGAACAAGCCCTTGTAAGGATGGGAGTTTAGAGTAAATGTTTTTGAAATCCGTTAAGTTCATAGGCAGTGACAGAGGATTGCTCTGAATTCTTTGTACGTATTTTTCTGTCCCACTGATCAATAATCTGCCTGAGAAGCAATATGGTGAGAATAATGGTATTTACTGAGTATTCAGTAGTTCAGATATCATAATGAACTAAGTCATTCTGTAACAGTTCTGCTATCTTATTTGTAGTTTCACCTTTGGTTTCTAATAATACTATCTACTCAAAGGGAAACTAACATGAGTTGGCTTGAAAATATACTATATTTCAAATCTATAAACCAGTTTGAGTAATAAGTATTCTTAGAGTGAAAGAATATTATGATAATTTAAAAAATGGCAGTAACCAATATTAGCTAAAGACATTTGTCTGACAATGCTAAAATGTTTTGAGAAGCATCGAATTTAAGAGATCAACTATTATTTACCTTGTCATTGAGTTGCTATTGTGGATGAAAGTGAAGTATAAAAAACATTTGAAAAATGCAGAGAATGAAACTCAATAGAGAAATTGTAAGACAATATGCCATGAAAGCTTCATGTCATGCGTTATGTAAAATTGAGTCATTAAGTCTGGTGCCACAGAAGAACACAGATTTTTTTTTTTGGTCCATTATCCTCACTTTGCATTTACTAAGATTTCTTCTGTAAGGCACAACTATTTCAAAAATAATGAATTAAACAAAGGACTCCTGGGTGGCTCAGTTGGTTAAGCGTCTGACTGCCTTTGGCTCCTATTATGGTGATCCAGCCGTCTGTGGGACTCCCTGCTCAGGGGAGAGTCTTCTCCCTCTGCCTCTCTCCCTGCTCGTGTTCTCACTCTCTCTGTCTCTCTCTCTCTCTAGCTCTCTCACTCTCTCTCTCTCAAATAAATACATGAAATCTTTAAAAAAATGCATTAAATAATAAGAAATTATATATTTTTTCTTTATAAATAAATTTGCTCCTGTATAGAATAACCACATAACATTACAGCCAAAATTAGGAGAATTCTCATTTGTTTTAAGCACTCATGAAACTTACTGAAATTTACCACATTAAAAATCATTAAGTCATCTTGAACAAAGTTCAGATTTTCTGAACATAATTTATTTAGAAATCCATAATAAGTGAACTACAAGAAATGTACATATACTTGGAAATAATAAAAATGAATGTTTCTAAATAAATCATGAGTTAAAAAATAACTGGTATTAGGAAATATTAGAGTAGACAATTGTTAAAATATCACATATTGATATGCATGATGCTTCTAAAGTGGTACTTGAGGGAAAATATATAATATTGAATGTTCATATTAAAAATAAAGGTTGAAGATGAACAAACTAAGTATTTAATTTATTTCAGGAGTAAGAGAAAGAACAGAGTAAATAAAAGAATATAAAAATGAAATAATAAACATAAATATTAATGAGTTTAGAGACAGACATACTATAAATGTATACACTAAACCAAAGTTGTCTTTTTAAAAAAAACTAATAGAAGACACACTACTAGCTCAAATTAATCAAGGACCATAATAAGCAACAGAATGAAGTTACAAATAATCTGAGGCATAAAAAGGGGGAAGAACTCTACATGTATAAGAAACTAAACAAGGTGCACAGTTGAAGTGTGTCATTCTTGCTTTTGGCTTAGGTCGTGATCCCAGGTTGTGAGAGGGAGCACTGTGTTGGGCTCCCCACTCAGCATGGAGTCTGTTTGTCCCTCTTCCTCCCTGAATCCTGAGCTCTCATGAGCTCTCTCTTTCTCTTTTAAAATAAATAAAATCTTAAAAAAATAAAAAGAAACTAAGCGTGTATTTAGGGAATGAATAATTTTATGACAATAAACTTGAAATTTTAGATGTAATGAATAATTCCCTAAGGAAAGCAAATTTCAAATGCTATATCAAGTAGAAATAGAATTAAAGAAAAGTTGGGGCACCTGGGTGGTTCAGCTGGTTAGGCAACTGATTCTTGATCTTGCCTCAGGTCATGATCTTGGGATATTGAGATGAGGTCTTGAGATGGAGCCCAGCATGAAGCTTCATACTCAGTGCCGGGTCTGCTTTTCACATTAATCTCTGCTTCTCTCCCTAACTTATGCTTGCTCACTTTCTCTCAAATCAATCAATCAATCAATCAATCAATTAATCAATCTGTGAAAAGTAATTAAGGAAAAAGTTGTATCATAGTCAAATAAATTAAGTATGAGAGTCAAAATATTTCCTGAAAAGCACTAACTTCAGATAGCTTTGTGGGTGCATTACTCTAAAAATTTATGTCTCAGATAAAGCCCACTTTTATAGTCTCTTCTAGGGAAGAGGAAAAAAAAGAATACCTGTCTCTTTATAGGATGCTGGATTTAAAGTTAGACAGCACGACAGAAACTGAAATTATAAACCAAATCAAAGATAAGCAGATATTCGAACTTCTGAAAAATAGATGAGCAACCAAACAAAACCGGAATAACCAAGATTTACTTATCCTAGGCATTCACAGTTTGTTTATATGAGAAAGTAAGGCTAAAAGTTAAGTAAACACATTAATATACACAAACAAAATAAAAATAAATAGTATTTATTTGTAATAAAGACTCTTAGAAGGTTATTTACCAGACATGAAGAAGGTATTATGTAAAAAATATCTTTCAAACTTTCAAAGTTATATATGACTGTATTTCTTTTAAATTATGAAGATCATTATATCTACCTATACCATATTAACATTTTACTGTAAGTTTCAGCCACTGTGGTTAGACAAATAAAAGGAAATAATAGTTACAAGAAATACACCATGTAAAAGTCATTATTTGAAGGAAGTATGATTGCTTATATAGAAATTTTCATTTCATCACTTTACATTTACCAAAATGTAAAGATATATTATCATAATCAGAAATAGAGTGTGGGAAGACAAAACTAAATAGATTGTATGTACCAGCTTGAGGTTGCTAGAAGATACATTAACAGAATAAAAATTGTGAGCCTTTCATGAGAGTAAAGTAATAAATCTTTACTAAATGAATGTAGGTATCATCTTCCTGAACAAAGAGGTACAATATCTTTAAAATGTAGAATTTCTCATGTGATTTTTATAGTTTATAAACATTCTTCATATATTTCAAAGTGAAGAAAAGAAATGGAGGACTTGTATGCCTTTTCACACTTCCCTTGGCTGGAATTGACTGGTCCAGGGGGAAATACTGAGAATGCTGGAAAGAATAATTGTAAATACATTTCACTTTGTTAGAAATAATAAACATATTATTATTATTATAGTAAATAAGCAATAAGGCCAATAAACTAACAGAATAATATACTACAAACATAATTTATTCCCAGGATGGATGAGAATTAATAAATATTAACCCCATGGAAATTAAGAATAAAATTAATTAAGATAAAAAAATACCATAAATAACAAGTATCAGTAAAATAAGTGTATTTCTATGTTTTTGTCTAAAAATGAGTTTTCTCCTTGCAAAAGATATTTTATGCGATTTACAAAAGAGAAATCGACCATAAAATATATTGGATGACTACTTGCTGGATATTGATTTGAGAAAAGTTAAAGCCTTTCCCTGTTTTAAAAAAGAAAAAGAGTCATTAAAGAATTAGGTTTCGGCCCCCGCCCCCGCCCCGCCCCCGCCGGCCGCCCGCGCTCGATTGCTCCTGTCTGGCGGCGGCAGCATGGCGGCGGGGGCGGCCGAGGCGGCGGCGGCTGTGGTGGAGGTCGGCTCAGCCCAGCAGTTTGAGGAGCTGCTGCGCCTCAGAGCCAAGTCCCTCCTTGTGGTCCATTTTTGGGCGCCATGGGCTCCACAGTGTGCTCAGATGAACGATGTGATGGCAGAATTGGCCAAAGAACAGCCTCAAGTTTCCTTTGTGAAGTTGGAAGCTGAAGCCGTTCCTGAAGTATCTGAAAAATATGAAATTAGTTCTGTCCCCACCTTTCTATTTTTCAAGAATTCTCAGAAAATTGACCGATTAGATGGCGCACATGCCCCAGAGTTGACCAAGAAAGTTCAGCGACATGCGTCTAGCGGCTCCTTCCCACCCAGTGGTAACGAGCATCCTAAAGAAGATCTCAACCTTCGCCTGAAGAAATTAACTCATGCGGCTCCTTGCATGTTGTTTATGAAAGGAACTCCACAGGAGCCACGCTGCGGTTTCAGCAAGCAGATGGTGGAAATCCTTAACAAACATAATATTCAGTTTAGCAGTTTTGATATCTTCTCAGATGAAGAAGTTCGTCAGGGCCTCAAAACCTATTCCAACTGGCCCACCTATCCCCAGCTCTATGTTTCTGGAGAGCTCATAGGAGGACTTGATATAATTAAGGAGCTGGAAGCATCTGACGAACTAGATACAATTTGCCCTAAAGCTCCCAAATTAGAGGAAAGGCTCAAAGTACTGACAAATAAAGCTTCTGTGGTGCTCTTTATGAAAGGAAACAAACAGGAAGCAAAATGTGGATTCAGCAAACAGATTTTGGAAATATTAAATAGTACCGGTGTTGAATATGAGACTTTTGATATATTGGAGGATGAAGAAGTTCGGCAGGGGTTAAAAACTTTCTCAAATTGGCCCACGTACCCTCAGCTGTATGTGAAAGGGGAGCTTGTTGGCGGTCTGGATATTGTTAAGGAACTAAGAGACAATGGAGAGCTGCTTCCAGTGCTGAAAGGAGAGAACTAGGGACTGTCTCGCTTGGTGCCCAGCCAGTGCGGGAAGCCTTCGTCACAGCAGGACTGCTCACGACTCCGTTCTCAGACTGCTGCTCACCCCCTTAGGCTCGGTGAATCCCACCAGCTTGTGCTAAATACATGTATGTTTTGTTTGTTTTTCATCAAACAGGATGCAATAAACATCTTCAAATCTGATTAAAAATAACTTTTGTAAAAAAAAAAAAAAGAATTAGGTTTCAAGCATAACGACATTAACATAATCATTATTTGTAGTAAAGTGTCAGCTAACAGCTATACTAAGAAGGTTTGGGAGCATAGATACTAAAGTGGAAGACAGATTGTTAATCCTCCCCATCCCCAAATTCTACCCTGTACCAGCTGCATAAACCTCTGCAGATTTACTGTGTTGCAGTTTCTTCACTAGAAATGTATGTATAAAAATAGTATCTCCTCCCAGGGTTTTTAGGTTAACAGGTATAATGCACTTAGAACAATCCTTTATCGATGTTAAATTATCAATAAATGTTAGTCTTTAGTATTGTAACATTGCAGTTTAAGTTGGAGTACTAGAATTATTGATGCTAAAAAAAGGAAAGGAAAAATGTTACCATAACTATTACAATGACCATACTGCTCATACTTCAAGATAATGTTAAGATTTAATATTTTCAATTTAAAAATCAATTTCAAAACACATTAAATGTATGTAACAAATATAAGATTCTTCGACATTTCAGAAGTGTTAAAATATGAAGTATATCTTAAAATCTAAACAATATAATATTTAAAATTGGCAAGTTGTATGGGAAACTGGATGGAAAGAAAAGAAGGATGCATAGTATTATTCTAAATTGTATGATTTTATGGCTAGATAACCCAAGAAGGCTAATTTAAAAAAAATGTGAGTTAATGAACGGTCAGTAAAGTTGAAAATATATATTTGTAAAAATATAAACATTTACATTAATTAACTGTTACTCAGCTAATAACATTTAAAATGTTAATATACTTTGCCAGATTACTTATCCATGCATCCTCTATGATAATAATACATTGTTAACCATTCATGAAGAATTAGGTTTGATCTTATATAGCTCAATCAAAATCAAAACTCTGGGGAATCTATAAAAGCAACATTGTTTGATCTTTAGGTAGTATTTGGTGTTGTCTTCCTTTAAAGAGCAATAAACATTTCCATACTAAGTATGTTTAAAGTTGTTATATAAAATTATAGTCTGACTGTAAGGAAATATATCAGAATTGTAATGGACGTTAAGTTTGTACCACAACAATGTATTATGTTTTATAATTAAAATACCTTGATTGTATGATAAAGGTGTACAATGATTACAGTTTAATATGGTTATAACCAAAAACCAATTGCATGTATGGGACAATGATTGGAAAAATAGCCACATTTTAGAAAGCATTTCTGTGTTTGCTCAACTCTCACTTTTATAACTAATACTTTTATTTTATCTTATTTATATAACTAATACTTTTAGAATTGAGTTTTCATTTCCTTATTCTTGGTATGGGAGTCACTGGAAATTTATGAAAAGGAGGGTAACTATCAGGATATTAAAAATAAAATTTTTTAAAATAAATTTCTATAGAGTAAAATGTAGACCATGATAAATTCCATATTCTTTGTCTGAAGTTATATAATTCAGTGCAAACACAACAAGAATAAAGATGAGATGATTTAGGCAATAAAAAGTAATATACGACAAATAGAAACATAAGATCTTAATGATTATTTCATCAAATGGATGAGCTTATAGAAGCAAATGATTTTATAAGTAACATTCATATGAATATTCTGATCTTTCAGTTTGACATGACTTTGGGCATAGATTCTCTACAGTTGTTGATTTATTTTTGGCTGTAATGTCAGTGTGAATAAAATGTAGTAATTTATTTTAATATCTATAATAAAGGAATTATAGTTAGTTTGCACTGTTTTGATTAATTAGGAAGAAAATAAAAATCTATAAAATGTTATGGAAATGTAATATTTAGCTATATTCAAGAATATAAATATAATAAATGTACTATAAATTTATTTTGAAAAAATACCCTAAGCTACTTATGTAGTCTAAAATATTTTGAAAATATTTTCTAGGAGACTTTTATTTAGTTACATATTAAGTAATGATTTTTTCCCCTTAAATCTTATAGTGTCTTGGCATTTTAGAGGAAGTATTATAGATATCCTTAATGGGAAGTAAATACTAAATCATATTAAGTCAGTGATTTAATACAGATGACATAATAGGAGGGAAAAGATGTGAGTGTGGGCTTGAGAATTATTAAAATTTATTTGCTCTTTGGGTGTGTGGATGACTCAGTTGGCTGAGTGTCTGACTCTTGATTTCAGCCCAAGTCATGATCTAAGCATTGTGAGATCCAACCCCAAGTCCGGTTGCTTGCTCAATGTAAACCATACTTGAGATTCTCTCTCCCTCTTCCTCAGCCCCTTGCATAGCTTGTGCTTGCACTCTCTCTGTCTCTTCAATAAATCTTTTAAAAAATTTAGGGTGCCTGGGTGGCTTAGTGGGTTAAAGCCTCTGCTTTCCACTCAGGTCATCATCTCAGCGTCCTGGATGGAAGCCCACGTTGGGTTCTCTGCTGGGCAGGGAGCCTCTTTCCTCGCTCTCTCTGCCTGTCTCTCTGCCTACTTGTGATCTCTTTCTCTCTCTGTGTCAAATAAATAAAAAAATATTTAAAAAATATTTAAGAATTTATTTGCCCTCGTTCTCACTTACTAATTTTTTCATTCAGTGTTGGTGTCATAGCTTCTCTGCCTTTATCTCTTCTTATCCTACTTAGCATAACAAATTCCTTATTCTGTGAGATATTTTCTTTCATACTAAGGTGTGACTGATAGAAGATAACTGCCTAAAAATGTGTCTTACTCAACTTAGAGTTGGAAATGTAACAAAAAAATATATTTTGAGGACTGAAATTTCTATGTCGTTAATTTCCAAAGCTGTTTCAATTCCGTCTTGACTCTTCCAAGTGGCCTAACAGAGGCTAGAATCCTTGAAAGCAGCCTTGGTTATTATCAGGTGTCTTTATGTCACCATCTTTGCATAGCTCTCTTCCTTCCCTGCCCCATTCCAAAAAGATAAAAGCATTATTATACCCGTAGTTTGGCTCAGTGAATGTCTAATATATTAAAAACAAATAATGTTTTCATGGTCAATGTACTTTGTATAATTTTAGGTTAAATTGCAGAGATTCCACACACAATCTATTTACAGCATAATGAGCAAATATCAACACGAAGTTGTCATTGAATTAATGTATATTTTGATTTAATTTGACATGTTGGGAGCCAAGCCTCAACACATGTTTCCTTGTAATACATTAAGCAGTGTCAACGGAATCTAAATGTAATTTTATAAAATTACGAAAAACCTTCAGTACGTATGAGAACTTAAATACTGGCGCAATTATGCCATTTTAGGTTCAGTGACAAATTAAAGCTGACAAAGTAGAAACGAAATTAACATACTTTGAAATGGAAACATGTTCACTCTAATGGATTAATTTCTAGATTCACCTGCCATCTTTCTGTCTCAGCAATAATAAGGGGAAAAAAACTTAATGAAGTTAGATGAACCTGTAAACTTCAATACAAAGTGAGTTCACTGATGTGATTATGGCTTCATCATTTCCTTTGTTAGAAGGCCTCGTTTTTAAAGATTTGTACATTTTCACTGAGGATTCTTTATAGATGAGAATTTCACGTACAGCCTCAATTTGGGGCTGGCCTAAAATGTATTACATTGATCTAGTCTCCATTTTCATCTAAAGACATTTTTCTTCTGTGTACAGGGCTAAAATAATATCAATTTCTTGATTTCTTTTTGTGTCTTAAGTTGACCCACTTTGTATCTAAGGAAAAACTTTTAAATAGATTTTTTTTTACTGTATCTTTAATTATCATATTTAGAAAATAGATGACATCATGCTAACAATTTATTGAAGCTTTATGGGTGATTCAGTTTTCTGTGAACATTATTATCAGAAACACTGTCATGGATTTCAAAACAGGAAAATTCACATATCAAAATTTTTAAATTATGTTAATATTTGAATCAATCTATTATTAATATTAGGACTTTCTTTTCATAGTATTAGCAAAATTTTTTTTAATATTACACTTTATTTAATTGCCTTTAATGCCACAGAGATCTAGCAGCACTGCTAGGAAAAGGAAGGCTACAATTTAACTCTAGCACGCCCTTTATCCCAAGGCCATAGTTGTTAACCTGTGAAACAATGCATCTTGGAATCCAGGGCCTTGGTCTTGCGGTTCGCTGCTGTCTGCCTATAAGGATGTGGACTGGACATATTGTGCACGAATCCTCAGGCCGGGGTTGCCTGCAGACTGAGAGTAGCCCGTCCCTCAGGAGGTGCAGTAACAATAGTAAATGAACCAGCATTGGCCTTTGAACAACGATGTCCCCTCCTGCAGTTTGTTGCTTCCCTTCCTCCCCCGCCCCATCCCAGAACTTGGGCGAAGAGTGGTCCAGGGGCTTTTGAGGCCTCCACCAGCCAGGCCCTGCCCCTGAGTGAGGAATAACCCCTGCAGTGGGCAGGAGGACAAACTGCCTCCCCCCTGAGTTATCTCTTGGGGCCCCAGTGAGCCATTGTGAGGACAAGGCCCTGTGGTGTCCCCCAGGGCAGGGAGAAACAGCAGGTGTAGACCAGCAGCATCCACATCCAGCCAAGCTGCCTCCAGCCCTCAGATGAAGGGTGGGGAGCTGGGTGTGGCAGGCAGCCTCCTCCCTGATCAGATTCAAGCCTTGCCTGGCCTAGGTAGAGGCTTGCCTCCCTGCCACCTGCCCAAGCAGTGCCCACCAGAGAGGCTGCTCCCTAGATTGGTGCTCAGACCCTTCCTTGGTGAATGGTCAGAGCCTGTGTACTCCAGGGAGGCAGGATCCCACGGGGACCCAAAGGGAAGACAAACAGACAGAGCAGGCCTAGCTGGAAAAGAGCAGCCTACGGCAGCAGGGAGGTCACAATGCATCTTTATTGTGGAGAATGCAGAGAGGGCGCTCCAGGGTTGAGACATTGTTGGCAGACACACAGATGGAGCTGCTGTGGATGGCAAGACACAGGCAGACCGTCCAGGGGTTGGTCAGAGAGCCCAGGTGCAGCCCTATGATGGACCACCTTGAGAGCCCTCCTCCTGGAAGACCTGAGGTGGGGATGCCTCAGGCTTATTAGCATAACTTAAAGTGATAAGGTTAAGAAGTAACTTACTAATATTTTCAGTAGCTTGTTTTCCTTCTAGAAACTTTATTTTATTTTATTTGTTTAAGTTTTTTTTTTTTTTAAGATTTTATTTATTTGACAGTGAGAAGCACAGCTAGAGAGGGAACACAAGCAGAGGGAGTGAGAAAGGGAGAAGCAGGCTTCCCGCCGAGCAGGGAGCCTGATGTGGGGCTAGATCCTGGGTCTCCAGGATCATGACCTGAGCGGAAGGCAGTTGCTTAACCAACTGAGCCACCCAGGCGCCCCTAGAAACTTTTTTTAAAAAAAAGATTTTATTTTTTTGACAGAAAGAAACACAGCCAGAGAGGGAACATAAGCAGGGGGAGTGAGAGAGGGAGAAGGAGGCTTCCCGCCAAGCAGGCAGCCCTATGTGGGGCTGGATCCCCAGGATTCCAGGATCATGACCTAAGCTGAAGGCAGAGGCTTATCCACTGAGCCACCCAGGCACCCCGCTCCTAGAAA
This sequence comes from Spilogale gracilis, assembly GCA_004023965.1. Taxonomy (NCBI): domain Eukaryota; kingdom Metazoa; phylum Chordata; class Mammalia; order Carnivora; family Mephitidae; genus Spilogale; species Spilogale gracilis. The sequence continues at coordinate 27,774 of PITA01005841.1, forward strand.
CTTTAAGTAATGGGAATATCTAAACATGGGATATACTTATTCTATAATTTCTTATTGATTGATACTTTAGCTATTTCTCCATTTACTTTGTAAATTGAGAATTTCATACTATGTCCATTTTAAGCACAATTATTATAAGTCTAAAGTGAGACATTTGGTTTCTATTTCCTCTTAATATATAAGAATCAAGGCTCTAACTGATAATAGTGCCAGTGATGGTTTGTTCTCTGCCAAAACCATCCTGTTCATTTTCCATTTTCAGAGGGTAGTAGTGGATCTATGGATAGACTGTTCCCCAGCCTCCCATGCAGCAGGTGTAGACCACATTCTCTGGTATGATGTGAGCAAAGCTGGTGTGAGTCATTTCTAGGCCAGAGATTTTAAGAGAGAGCATGTGTCTTCTTTGCACCTTCTTTCTCTTCTCCCTTCTGGATGCAAATGGCAATGAGTCTTTAACAGATGATTAGAATAGAACAAGAACTCAGCCTCTATTGTCTCTGGTCTCTTAAGTAGTTTGTAAAAATAGAGAAATTTGCAGTGGGTGGCAGGGTGTTGCCATAACAAAACTAAAAGATGGGAAACTTGTTTAGTTGAAAAAATTTTTGTCAAGTATAGAAAGTGACAGAGTTCTGTCAAGCTGTGATAAACATTTGATAAAACTGTCATCTGACATAACTTAGAAGACACAGCAAGTAGTACTGCGTTCTTAGATCTGTGGGAAATAGCAAAAAATAAAAGCAGGTCACCATCTGTTGACTGCTGCCACAGCTTTTGGCAAGATATTTTAGGAGATGAGTTTAGGTGGGGAGGATGGATTTGTAAAGAGAGGGAAGAAAAGACAGAAACCAGAAAATGGGGGCTCTAAAGAGTTTGGAAAAACTAAGCTCATTATTTCAGATAGCTTCAGGGCATACCTACTATTAAGTTTAGAGAGAGAACCAACAGCACATTGAGGTTCAAGAAAAATGCAGTAGGACTAATATTAATGTCTAAGAAACTTGACTGTGTCAGTAGCACATAGCACATGCTAGAAACAAAAACACATCAGAGGATTACCAAGTTTTTGAGGGAATTTTATTGCCAAATCAAATAAGCTTTGCCTAAAAAAACTGTGACTGTTCAGATTTTAAGTCTTTCCTTGTGCTACCAAACTTGTATCAGCAGAAGGGAATTAAGTAGGCAGTATGCTCCTCCAGGAGAACATATTCCCACAGGCTCCTTTCGGTTATGGCCACAGGATATTATGGCAAGAAAGGACATTTGAGAGGGCAAGCGGAGAGTCAAAGAGCATGTAACAGATCTGCATGACACAGAGGTCAGTATAGGGCCTTATATGCCCTTATAATTACCTTGGCTTTGACTGCAAGTGAAATAGGGATATTTGCAGGGTTTTGAGCTGGACAGTGAATCAGTCGCAATTAAAATGTAAACTCTTTCAGAAGGATTATTCTCACTGGTATGTTGAGAATAGACTATAGGAGGCAACTTAGATGCAGTGAGATTGTTTAAGAAGTTATTGAAATGCTGTAAACCAGAGATGGTGGTGGATTAGACCAGGTCAAGATGAGCAGAAGTAGTGAGAAATGCTGGCATTCTGCATTTTTTTTAGGTAGGAAATCATGCATTTTCTTGGTTTGATGTGGAGTGTGAAAAATGAAAAAAGGTGAGGTTTTTTTTGGTTTGTTTTGTTTTTTTTTGCCTTAGGAATTGGAAAGATGGAGTTCTCAGCAGCTGAGCTGGGGAAACCATGAGAAGGTTTAAGAAGGGAGAACAGAAGTAAGTTTTGAACATGTCAAATTTGTAATACATATTATGTATTCAAGAGAAGAGGTTGCATATGTAGTTGGATAAAAAGTAGCTGGAGTTCTGGAGAGAGGTCCGAGTTGTATAGTTTTGGGAGTTGTCAATATATATCACATATAAAACCACACACCTGAATGAGATCACCACAGGACTGAGCATTACAGATAGAGAAGACAGTAGATCAAGGGGTGAGTCCTGGACAATTCTAACATTAAGAGATCGAAGAGAAAAAAACAGGGAAGGAGACTGAGAAAGAAGAGTCAATTAGATAGGAACAAATTCAACAGAGTATGGAATCCTAAGAACCACATGGAGAAGGTTCATTAAGAAGGGATGTGTTATTGATGCCAGGAGCTGCTAACAGGCCAAGTAAAATAATGTCTAGGAAGAACGTTTCCAGGAGTGCGTCCATGTGGCTACATTCTTTCCAGTGGAACATGAAGAGAAGTCATGTTAATGCTATTTATTTTCTTTTTTTTTAAAAACTATTCTTTCATTCTTTTTTTTTTTTAAGATTTTATTTATTTATTTGACACAGAGAGAGAGAGATCACAAGTAGGCAGTGAGGCAGGCAGAGAGAGAGAGGAGGAAGCAGGCTCCCTGCCGAGCAGAGAGCCTGACAGGGGCCTCGATCCCAGGACCCTGAGATCATGACCTGAGCCGAAGGCAGAGGCTTCAACCCACTGAGTCACCCATAAAGAATAGTACAAACTTCACTACTCAGTACATGGTCATTTATTAAGATGTTTATACACAGTCTTACATTTTTAAATAAGGAAATCATTGCCTATTGTATTCTATTTTAGATAAGATTAATGACTACTTAGAGATTAATATATTGCTTTTAAGAAACACCAAAATTTTATTCAATGATTATCCACTGTTTAATGATTTAAAAAAGGGAATAAATCGAAGTTATGAGTAGGTTTAACAAGATCATATATGATTTCATCTCTTTTGGACTTTCTTTTACCTTCTCCTGTAGTTTGCTTCCAATATCCTTTTTCCCTATTTTTAATTTTACCTTATTCTTTTGCTTGTTTCCTCTATCATCTGTCTTTTTTTTTTTTTTTGAACTCTTTCCCTTCATTTATTTTTACTTTGCTTTTCTATTCCTTTTTCTTGTTTCCATCACCTCCATTTGTTTCCCAACTACCTAGCCCTGACCTTCTTTTGGTACACAAGAAGCAAGAGAATCGTCACAGGTCCATGAGTGAAATGCAGGTTGAGTATACATTGATTTTTTTTTTTTTTTGACTGGCCTACACCAGAGACAGTAGAAGCATCAACCAAAGTGCAGCTACCTGCATGTATTTTATTACAATTTCCATGGAACGAAGGGCCCCTGATGATTTAGAATACATTGCTTCCTTATTTAGTTTCAGTATTCATCCTGAAATGTGATGAGTATATTTTGTCAGAAGGTCTGGTGCTTTCCTCTCACAAAATGCATAAAAATTGAGAAATGAAATAGTATTTTTAAGGTAGATGTTATTTGTTTTGCAATGTCTCCCAGGATATCAGTGACCTGAAAAAAGGAAGATTATGGAAAGTCACTCATATTCCCTGAAAGGAAAAATGGGCTGTTTTAGCTCTAAGATTTCAGACTATTTTGCCATGTACCACTTCTGATTTTCACTTTACCTTTTACTTCCTATGCTAATTCCACACTCTCCTCTAGTACTATTCTATCATTCTACAGTGATAGAATTCACACCCTACAGTGAAGTGCTTATTTGTTCACTTCAACAGGTACTTGTGGCAGACTTACTATGTGCCACTCTGCCAAATCTAGGAGTACTAAGAGTTCTTAAATTCAGCTCAGAGGAGGCTGCAGACATATAAAGACATAATCAGAAAATGCAGTAGGTACATAATTTGTGAGTTACAGAGTAGGAATTCAGGAAAGGGTCTCAGACTTGAATATGATAGAGTTGATTTGTTGCTGTATTATTTCTACACCTTGCTACTCCCAAGGCACCCCTTGAGATCTTAGTGACTTGCTGACCATACCATGAACCACCAAAGTTAAAATATTTTTATAGCACCTCACTTCAGCACACCCTAAAATTCTTCTGGTCTTTAGAACCCAGTTCTCCAAAGTAAGAAGTAGAAACTTGCTCTCTGAGAATTTTTGGTGTTCAGACTCTCCTTGAAATTTGCTATCCCTCTGAGTTGCTAGTATTGTGACAAGCATCCTGTTTTTCTTTCTTTCTTTCTTTCTTTCTTTCTTTCTTTCTTTCTTTCTTTCTTTCTTTCTTTCTCTCTCTCTCTCTCTCTCTCTCTCTCTCTCTCTCTGTCTCTCTTTCTCCTCTCTCTCTCTTTCTTTCTTTCCTTTCTTTTCTTTTCTTTAGATTTTATTTATTTGACAGAAAGAAACAGCCAGAGAGGGAACACAAGCAAGGGGAGTGAGAGAGGGAGAAGCAGGCTTCCTGCCAAGCAGGGAGCCCGATGTGGGAATCTATCCTTGGTCTCCAGGATCATGACCTGAGCCGAAGGCAGTCCCTTAACCAACTGAGCCACCCAGGCATCCTGTTTTTCTTATGTGTTTAGTATAGGAGGAGAGTCCATATAGCTCTTTTTTTTTTTGTCCCTTTCTTCTGTGAACCTGTTTCATTGCCTAAATCATTTAGGCAAATATTAAAAACACGGTTTCCACCACTAGCCTTGCTTACCGCTAGAAGCCAGGACTGACTCAGCTCTCTTTTTTTTCTTTTGGGATTTTTTTTTTTTTATTGTTACTTAAGTTTTTTTTTTTTCCAGTGTTCCAAGATTCATTCCCCATTCCCCACACCCAGTGCTCCACGCTTTAGGTGTCCCCAGTACCCACCACCAGGCTCTCCCATCCCCCACCCCTCTCCCTCCAAGTCCCTCAGTTTGTTTCTGTGTCCAAAGTCTCTGTTGTTTCCTTTCTCTCCCTGGATTACCCTAGTTCCCATTTACTTTCCTTCTCCCACTGATTCAGCTCTCTTATTAAAAGGAAGCTGTGCTACACATTTTGGCCTTATTCTTCAACTTTGATTAAGCAAAATAAATATGTTCAATCATTTCTCAAATTAATATCTAAAGAGATATTTCTGTCCTTCTTTGATCTCTTTGTTCTTACATTCTTTTGCTATCTCACTGCTATATTGACCTGTAATTTTCTTTCCTTGCAATTTGTCTGATTTTGGTATCAGGGTGATGCTGGCAATGTAAAATGAACTTAGAAGTATGCTCTTCTGCTTTGGAAGAGTTTGAGAAGGACTGCTATTAGTTTTTTTATTAAATGCTTGGTAGAATTCATCATCTGGTCCTTTTCTCTGTTGGGAAGTTTTGATTACTGATTTAATATCCTTACTAGTAATTGTTCTGTTCAGATTTTCTATTTCTTCATGGCTCAGTCTTTGTAGGTTGCATGTTGCTAGGAATTCATCCACTTTTTTTCTAGACTGTTTAATTTGTTGTCATATAATTGTTCATAGTAGTTTCTTATGATCTTAGTATTTCTGTAAGCAGTTATAGTTAAATAAATTTTATTTATGAGTTTTCTCTCTTTTTTTTTCCTCAGGGTATCTCTAGGTCATTTATCTTTTCAAAAATAAAGAAAAGCTCTTAATTTCATTTATCTTTTCTATTTTCCTTTTGGTTTCCACTTCACTTTATTTCTCTGTGATCTTTGTTATTGGCTTCTTTCTGCTAAAGGTGACCTTAGTCGGTTATTCTTTTCCTAGTCCCTTGAGCTGCAAAGTTATGTTTTTTTTGTTGTTGTTGTTTATTTCTTTGTTTTTGTTATTGTTGTTTTTTGAGATGCTTCTTTTTCTTTTTTTTCATCATACAGGCCTCTATTGCCATGAACTTTCCTTTTAGAACTGCTTTTGTTCTATTCTGTAAATTTTGGTATGTTAGGTTTCCATCTTCATTTGTCTGAAGAGATTTTTTGATTTTCCCATAATTTCTGCTTTGACCCATTGGTTGTTGTGGAACACATTGTCGAATCTCTGTATATCTGTGGAATTTCCTTTTTCTTCTTTTAATTGATTTCTAGTATCATATCATTTGGAAAAGATGCTTGATATGATTTGAATCTTCTTAAATTTATTAAGATGTGTTCTGTGATCTAACATATGATCAGTTCTAGAGAATGTTTCATGGTCCTTTGAAAATAATGTGTATTCTGTGGTTGCTGCCTTAACTGTTAAGTATATATCTGTTAGAGCCAACTGCGTAATGTGTAAGTTAAGTCCAATGTTTCTGTAACGATTTCCATCTGAAAGATCTATTTATTATTAAAAGTGGAGTATTGAAATCCCTTACTATGATTGTATTGCTATCTATTTCTCACTTCAGATCTGTTAATGTTAGCTCTCTATATATTTGGTGCGCTAATGTTGGGTATATACACATTTACAAATGTTCTATCCTCTTGTAATGATCCCTTTATTATTACATAATGACTTCTTTTGTCTCTTATTAGAGTTTTTGGCTTAAGTCAGTTTTGTCTTATATAAATAATGCACCAGATGTCTGTACTTCTAGAGAATACTGGTGGTCTGGTTTTATTATTGAAGTGAGTCAGAAGGATAATGTGGGGGAAGTGCCCACCAGTTTCCTCAGTTTCTGGGGAGGACTACAGCCAGGCCCTATATAAATACTGAATTAGAAACCAGAGCCTTAGGAGGCAGGTTGCAAGTATGCATTCAAACATCTTTTAGGGAAATACCAAGGGATGGGCATTTTCACCTATTATTTCTGAATTGAGCCTTGGGGAGATAACCACAGCAGATACTTGTAGGCCTATTCAGAAATACTTCTTTGTTTGTTACAGTCTGTTGGGTCTCATGGATGCAATGCCTATTGGCTTTCAGAACTCAATGTCTTGGGAACCCATCCCTTAGATGAGAATCTTAAAAGTTGGGATGCTAGATGTGTGGTCCAAACTCTTTCCTCCTCACGAAGAAGCTGTGAATTGTGATTTAGCTCTTGATTGTATGATGCTGTGTGTATGGATTTTATGGTGAGAGTGTGTATTGGCCTTTCCTACCTGTTTCTTTATTTTTTTTTTTTTTAAAGATTTTATTTGTTTGACAGAGAGAGAGAGATCACAAGTAGGCAGAGAGGCAGGCAGAGAGAGAGAGGAGGAAGGAGGCTCCCTGCTGAACAGAGAGCCTGATGTGGGCCTCAATCCCAGGACCCTGAGATCATGACCTGAGCCGAAGGCAGAGGCTTAACCCACTGAGCCACCCAGGTGCCCTCCTACCTGTTTCAATGTGGATATTTTCTCATTTACCTGACATGTAGGAATCAGTCAGCTACTTTCTAGATTTCTTTCTGAGGTCATTGTTCCATGTGTAGCTCTATATTCAATGTGTCTGTAGTAGGCAGGAAGTTCAGGAGTCTTCTATGTCACCATCTTGGTCCATCCTTCTCTCAGCATCCACTGTTAAATGTGTATATTCATTATTCATATCATTCTTCTAGCATAGTCACAAAAATTACCAACTTACAAAAGAGGAAATTACTCTATCTGTAATTACTCTATCTGTGATTGAAATGTGCAGATTTGACCCTAAGAAATATTTCAAACCCTTAATTACTATGAAAACATACCTTTTACAATGTACTGGGAACAGAAAGAGAGGGAGCAAGAACACTTGCTCTCCCAGATTAGTTATGTCAACAACCTTGCCCAGCAATGGAAGGGAAGATGCCATAATCAGCAAGACTTCCTACCCAGCATATATGTTATATAAGCCTATGTTAAATAATAATATTCAGTCAGCAGGCAGGAAGTGGATAATGCATTTCTTTTCTTTTTTTATTATTTGTTTCAATAATTTATTTATTTTATTTTTTCAGTGTTCCATGATTCCTTGTTTATGCACCATGGCATTGCAGGCTTCTATGAACATGATTACCAAAAAGCACAGGGGTCTTACCAAACTAGGTATTGTAGAATCAGGACCAGGACAAGGTGTGAAAGTGAAGAATGCAATGAAAAAATTCAAAACCTACAACACTGCAAACCCAACCCTAATGTTAAAAAAAACTAACAAATTAAAAGAATATAAAATATTTACTTTATTCTGAAGTTGGAAGGGTCAAATAGTTTGTCATTATGGAGTAACAAACTTAACTTCAATGGTTGAAACGTGATTTAATGGAATATAGTTCCATGATGAGGCAGATTTGTTTCATAATCCGATTTATCAAATGCACCATGTCCTTGTTATGTAAGGATATCTGTGGGTGGAGGAGTAGAATAAACCTTAGATGTGTAAGAAAGCATGTAGACACTCAGGTTGCAACTCAGCCTTACTGAAACAGCATCTGTACTTCACCTAGATTCCCAGGTGATTCATATTCACATTCAAGTTTGTATGCACAATAAAGAAAAAGTAATGTTAATTTTTATCACAAATCCTATGCTTCCTAAACTATGCTCTTCACCCTAATATAGATTCTAGCCATATTGTGCACACCATTCTTTCTGTCTATAATGGAAGTTTTCCCTTCACTTTATTGATGGATTTCATTCATCTCGTTAAGGTTCAACATCCCCTCTTTGGTAAGCCATTTGAACCATGGTCAAAGTTAGTTGTTCTCTTGTTTATGTGTTTATAAAACATACTACAGGGAGCTCTAGCAATGCGATTCCATTGTGTTGAGATTCTTTGTGTTTTTATCTTCCACCTCAGAAAATTTTTCCTCTTTTGAAGATGTTGATACTGTCTTTGCTTTCCTGGGGTTTAGTAAAATGTCTGACAACTAAATGTTGGTCAGTATATACTTTAGATGTAAATTAATGAATAATTTCTTCTTTGAAGGACATACATTTTTTTCAAATAATTTAATTTTTCAGTGTTCTAAGATTCATTGTTTATGCCCCACACTCAGGGCTCTATGTAATTCGTGCCTTCAGTACCCATCACCGGGCTCACCTATTCATCCACCGTCCCTTCCAAAACCCTCAGTTTGTTTCTCAGAGTCCAAAGTCTCTCATGCTTCATCTCTCTCTCTCAGAGTCCAAAGTCTCTCATGCTTCATCTCTTCATGCTTCAAATTAAAACTCTAATTTATCCCAGTTCACATTTCCTTTCCCTCTCCCACTGTCCTCCGTGTTACTCCTTATGCTCCATAAGTAAGTGAAACCATATGGCAATTGATTTCTCTGCTTGGTTTATTTCATTCAGCATAATCTCCTCCAATCCCATCCATGTGGCTACAAAAATTGGATATTCATCCTTTCTGATGGAGGTGTAACATTCTGTTGTATATATGGACCAAAGCTTCTTTATCCATTCATCTGTTGAAGGGCACCTTGGCTCTTTCCACAGTTTGGTGATTGTGGCCATTGCTGTGATGAACATTGGGGTACATATGACCCTTCTTTTCACTACATCTGTGTCTTTGGGGTAAATACCCAGTAGTGCAATTGGAGGAGCATATGGTAGCTCTATTTTTAATTTTTTAAGGAACCTCCATACTTTTCCAAAGTGGCTACACCAACTTGCATTCTCACCAACAGGGTAAAAAGGTTCCCCTTTCTCTCTATCCTCTCCAATGCCTATTGTTTCCTGTCCTGTTAATTTGGGCCATTCTAACTTGTGTAAGGTGGTCTCTCAATGTGGTTTTGATTTGAATTTCCCTGATGGCTAATGATGATGAACATTTTTTCATGTGTCTGTTAACCATTTGTGTGTCTTCTATGGAGAAGTGTCTGTTTATGTTTTTTGCCCATTTTTTTTTGATGTGATCATCATATTTTTTTGGTTGTTGAGTTTGAGGAGTTCTTTATAGATCTTGGATATCAGCCCTTTGTCTGTGGTGTCATTTTCGAATATCTTCTCCTGTTCCGTGGGTTGTCTTGTTTTGTTGACTGTTTCTTTTGCTGTACAGAAACTTTTAATTTTGATGAAGTCCCAAAAGTTCATTTTCACTTTTGTTTCCTTTGCCTTTGGAAATGTGTCTTGAAAGAAGCTGCTGTGGCTGATGGCAAGGAGGTTACTGCCTAGAAGGACATACATTTTTTAGCGTGATGCAGTTATTCATTTTCTTATATGAAGTGTGATTTAATTTGATCATTAAATTATTTCTTCAACATACACATTATGTTATAATAAGGAATTCTGGTAGAAGGTTAGATTTGTTTCATTATTTAATTGTTCTATTATTTAATGAGCCCACATGACTGTAGCTTTATTTTGAAGGAATAGGACATAAATTAGGTGATTTTGTGGATATTTTGGAGTCATTTATATTGTCTTTATATGGATGTGGCTACTATATATATTTTAAATTACATAGAATAGGCTTGGATAAATAACTCAGGCATCACTGATAAGTATTAAAATGGAAAGACAGGAATTTACATCATCTTCCCCATTAACTATGTTCTATACCCAAGAGGTAGCTGTGTTAACAGTTTGGTGTGTATCCTTTTTCAGTTTTTTTTTTTTTTTTTAAGATTTATTTATTTATTTTTGAAAGAGCAAGAAAGCAGGGGAGGGCAGAGGGAGAGAGAGAGAATCCCAAGCAGAATTCCCACTGAGCATGGAACCTGATGTGGGACTTGATCTCATGAAACCGAGATTATGACTTGTGCTGAAATTAAGAAGTGGAGTCTTAACCAACCCCACCCAGGTGTTCCTTTCCTTACTTTTTTTATATGCACTGATAAATATAGGTATTAGTCACATACAAAATGTTATTATTGACTGACATAATTGTGTTATTTCTTATATCTTTATTATATATTTCTCCAAATTTTATGTTTCTCTTTTACATTTCCTTATAACATTTTTTGCTATATGGAATTCTAAAGTTTTTAGGTATTACATTATGTTAATGTTTATACCTTTATGGCATCTGGTTTTATTTTTTGTGTCTTTGATTCTGACTGCCAAACTTTTATCCCACTGGATTTTAATGACAGAAATGGTGTCTATTTTGCTTAATACTGACTTAAAAATCACCTAACAAAGGTGTTGGCACATAAGAAGGACTTAATAGACACTCTGAACTGACTCTATATTACTTTTAAATGAGTTTCAACAATTGAGCTCACTTTAAATTCTACACCAAATTTCACTGTTTTAAATTCTATGGAACTTTGAAATATTAAGAACACTTGAAATGATTAAGCAAAACCTCTATAATTTTTTTAAACCTCTATAATTAAGGTAAGTTTTATTATCAATCATTTTGAAAATTATGTCTTAATCCATATCAGAACAAACTTATCCTTCAGGCTTTGAAAGCTTTATTCTGTTCTGAGTGAACTTATTATTGGAATTCTTAAATGAGAGGCCAGATACCTACACAAGATTATTTACAGCATAACTCTCATGCTGGGAAATAAAATGATAATATAAGACTGATTTTATTTTCTTGCATTTGGAAAACCATAATTTTTTTAAAAATGTAAGAGGATTAATAGCTAATGTTATTATTAAGAAATAACAGGAAAACCAATAGCTATTATTTAAACATAGTCATTAAATTATTATGTAAACAATATTTAAATACGAAATTTTATTTATTTATTTATTTATTTATTTATTTATTTATTTGACAAAGAAAAACATAGCTAGAGAGGGAACACAAGCAGGGGGAGTGAGAGAGGGAAAACAGGCTTCCCGCTGAGCAGGGAGTTTGATGTGGGGCTCGATCTAGGACTCCAGGATCATGATCTGAGCTGAAGGCAGACCATTTAATTACTGAGCCACCCAGGTCCCCTAAACTTTTATTTTGACTACTGCTGAATATCATAATACATTGCTATAATTGTCCACTACTGTTGAAGGTGAACACCACTATTCAATGGTAAATAGAAGGTAGGGATTGGGGTTTGTATGAAGTATGGGAGAAATTTCTCACTACTGACTAGAAAATTCTCCCACTGAAACTCACTTTTCTGAAATTATTGTTTTTGTGTTTTTAGATAGTTTGGTATACCATTTCCCATTATTCACATTCATACTTGTAATACTATCAAGATTTTATTTATTTATTTAGAAGAGAATGAGAGAGAGAGAGAAAGAGAGAGGGAAAAAGAGGGGGCTGGAGGGAAGGGAAGGGCAGAGGAAGGAGAGGGAGAAGCAGACTCTCCATTGAGCAGAGAGAACCTGAGGTCATGACCCGAGCTGAAGGCAGGTTCTTAACTGACTGAGCCATCCAGGTGAATAGCTGCAATACTATTAAACTGTTCCATGTGGCTGCCACCACACTCATTCGGCTCCATATGTCAGCTCATTAATCTTTACAACAAACTTAAGTGAAAAGTGTTTCCGTATCATTTGACGTTTGAAGAAACTGATATTTGAAGATATTAGGCACCTTGCCCAAGGTTACGTAGTGAGCAAATGGAAGACCTAAAAGTGAAACTCATCTCTATTTCACTGCAAAATCCATGCTTTTTGCTTTGTACTCCCAAGACTTTGTTATCCCTGCAGTGGTGAATTTAAGTCTCCCCAAATGCAGAATGAAGACAGGTCTGGGGTTTTCGAAGTGATTACTTGTGTCATAGCTTATGTCGTGGAACAGGGTTGATGCACAGCAGGAGGCCCAGGGATGGCTGGTAGAATCTGGTGTGGTGAATGATGTGAAGTCTTCCACGTCAATGCCATAAACTTGTAATAAGCAAAGAAAAAAAAGTCGGGATGTATTTGGTGAGAATTAATTCCTATTAATTTATTGAGCTCTGCAACAAGTTGTTGTGGGCACTTTTTACAAAATTAAATAATTTAAGCAATTTGAGCCAATGCAGAAACAAAGACTGTGAATAAAGATATTGGAAAGTACTATACTCTCTCAGGTTTTGAAATCATAGATTTGAAACATCATTTCCTAAATCATTAATATTCCAGGATTGCCCAATATGTTTTTGTATCACATTTAACACCATGTATTTTCTTCTAGAGAGAATGAAGGATAATGAGATCATTCTGTAAGCAATGAGTATTGACGGGCTATCTATTAAGCTATGGCATTTTGTTAAACTCTGAAGGGGAGCAGTGACTGAGATGGGCAAATGTCCAGGATTCATGGCACTTTTAAGATGAAATGAGAAAAAATAACATTTTTCTCTATAATAAGAGAGCAACTGTAGAGTCCTCTCAGAAGACATCATATTTCTCTAGTTTAAGAAGCCAAAAAATATCTGATGTACCACTGATTTAATAACATTCTAAACTTTTGGAATATAGAAAAAGTAATATATTGAATACACATGTCATTTGGAAGATGAATCTAGATTTTAGAGATGTTTGAACATGTCTAAGAATTGAAGACATCAGGGAAGACTTACATGGGAATTGATACTTAATTAGAGACCAGAAGGTTGACTAAAAGCTAAGAGGGCAAACAATTGAGGAAGGAATGTAGCAGGCAAAAACAAGGATTAGATAATGTTCCTAAGGTCAAAAAGGTAGTGAATTCACTGACACTAAAGGCTAAGCAACTCTCAGGACTGATCATCAGTAACATTTGCAAGTAAGATTGAGTAGCATGTGCCAGCTCAGTATATTAAAAGCATGTAAATCATGGAATGAAGTTCAGAGACAATCCACCAAAGGGTTTTAAGGAGGGGAATGGAATGATCTGACATCTATTAAAAATATTCTGACTCCAATGTAATGAAAAAACTGGACTATGACAAAAAAATCAGTGTGGGGAAGAATCAATATTTCCAATGTCTGCATATTCCTATGCATTTAGTAGGCGTTGAATATCTCTCTGTTGATTGGATGATTGGCCGAGTGGCTATTGTTGTTGAAAAGTGAGGAGTGGGAATAGTTATTTGGAGAGCTCTTTACAGGAGATTTCAACTGAATTCAACAGGTTTCTTTTACTTTTTTCTTTTCTTTCCTTTTTTTTTTTTCTTCTTTTAAGACTTAATTTATTTGACAGAATGAAACACAGTTAGAGAGGGAACACAAGCAGGGGGAGTGAGAGAGGGAGAAGCAGGCTTCCCGCTGAGCAGGATGATGACCTAAGCTGAAGGCAGTCACTTAACCAATTGAGCCACCGGGGTGCTCCCTCCACCCCCCTTTTTCTTTAATACTAGGAATCAGTACTTTTAGGTCAAATTGACCTCTGACTGACTTATATGTTCCATGAGCTAAGAGTGATTTTACATGTTTAAAGAGTTGGGGAAAAAATAGGATGAGACTTTATATGGCCTACAAATCCTAAAATATTTACTATCTGCATTTACTACCTGGCTCTTTACAAAAGTAGTTTACTGACCCCTGTTCTATAGAAACAGGTAATAAGCCACCTTTGAAAACATTCTCTAGAATAACGATGATATGGATGTGCTTTTAAAAATGTCTGGTTACTTGCATGCTGAGCCTTTATTGCTCTTCCTGTCAGTGTTACGATATAGCTACTGCTTTTAAAAAATCATTTTACCTAAATTATTTCTCATTTATTTATATTAGCTTTTCAAAAAACAGGGAGATGGATTGGATAACTTCTTTTATCTCTTTTTGAGCTAATATAATTTTTTAAAATAATATGACCAGGTATGAGCTATGAAGACTTACTATAATAAAAATGTGGGGAAAAAGAGAAATGTAAATGACACATCTTAAATTTGCTTTTGTTTTTTTTTTTATAAATTAACTATTTTATTTTCAACATAATGCCTGAACCAAGTAAAAGGGTAGTTGCTTGCCCTTACTTTTCTAGTTCATTCAGTATAACTCCTTATACATTGCAGTTATCAAATAAATGACTAGTAAATGAATGGATGGATGAATGAGTGAATGAATGAATGAATAAGATGGAGTATTGTGGTTCAGAGAGGTTAAGAAACATGGTTCTAGTCATATAAATAGGAAATGATACAATTAGATTCTGTGACCTAATGTTTCTCACTAAAGACCATAACACTTTCGTGGTGTTTAAATATCGATGTCTTTTAGCTTAGGGTATCCTTAAGGAACATGATAAGTATGCTACTTTCAGTTATTCCTAATATAAATATTTAATATTTTTTGAGGGATAATATTTATTATAAGGACTTTACACAAATATATTAATTTAAAACTCCATATACAGAAGCATATGGAGTAGATAATATGATCACCTCAATTTTAGAAGCTAGAAATGGGGGCAGAGAGGATCAAGACATTGCCCAAAATCAACTCATGCAAAGTTTTGATATGAACCGGTTGTGTTGTCAGAGCTCTCATCCACAGTAGTATGTAACTGAACACTTACTTTAGTGTAGACACTTACTGTTTTGTGTCTAGCACTCTGCTAGGTTATGCTTGCCTAATGATTAGCCTTCCTTCATAACCATAGTGTAGGTCAGCATAATTTTCCTCTTTTGGAAGCTGTGCAATGAGTTTATTTGTAAATCAATACAAATTCTATGGAGGATGAAATTGAAACTTAGAGGTTAAGTCATGTATTTACAAAAGCATATTAGTATGAGTAAAGTGGATTTGTGGAGTCATGATCCCCAGGAATCTTCTTAAAAAAATATCCTGTATCTTTTTCAGATATCAGCCTCATGCAATTAGGTATTAAATTAGAATTTTTTAGAATTATTATTCTTCCATTCACTATTTTCAACTTGATGACAAATTATACATTTGATAATTAATGAAGTATACAATATTTGAGGAGTTCACAGTTTCAAAGTGATGACAGGTAAATAACCAGCCACTTCACCAAAGGCCATTTTAATTTTTTTGTGGATAATAAAACCAGTTATGTAGCATAGAGTATCTTTATTTTAGCACTGAGAAAGTTAATTGGTGATATTAGAGATACACAGGCAATACATTGCAAAGATGCAAATGTTTTATACTGTTTGTGGCTATATGTGCACATCCATTTTATAAAGTGACTACAGCTATAGATTAGAACAATACATAATAAAATGTACCCTAGCTGGATTTCTGAGTACAGATCATACATAGAAAGAGTGCATTTACATGGCTATCCCCAGAAAACCACTAAAAGGTTAGTAAAGGGATTTTTAAGAGATGTAAATCAATAAAGTCAAAATTAAGGGAGATAAAAGAAAACAAAAATAAAATTATGAAAGCAAAACTTCAGCTAAAAATGTAGTCCTTAAATTACAAGAAGAAATCAGTATATCAAGGTGGCAAGGTGAAAGCTGAAAAGTGACTCAATTCATTCCACAGAGTCTTTGAAAGTTTCAGATATTAGTGGAACTATCTATTTTAAAAATTGAGATTATTGTCTGGAAGTCTGAATAAGGAATAACTAGACACCAAAATAGTGTCTTTGGTTTCTGTCCATTCTAAATGAATGGATAAAAAAAATGTGGCATATTCAGATAATAGAACATAATTTGGCAATAAAAATAATGAAGTACTGTTACATCATATGGCATGAGCTTTGGAAACATTATGCTAGGTGAAAGAAGCCAGTCACAAAAGACCACATATTGTATGATTTCACTGATATGAAATTTGCACAGTGGACAAATCTATAGAAACAGAAAGTAGATTAATATTTACCAAGGGTGGGGAACAGGAGCCATGGAAAGTAATCACTAAAGGGCATAGGGTTTCTGTTGCAGGAGAAAAAAAAATGCTTTAAATCTACATTATGACAGATGCACAACTCTGTGAACATGGTAAAAAAAACATAGTGATTTGTAACCTTTAGGTGGGTGAATAATAAAGGTATTTGAATTATATCTCACTAAAGCAGTTAATAACAACACAAACAAAAAGCCTGAGCATTTGTTCTGTGGAGAAGGTAAAGCAAAGGGCCTTTGAACTTAGAAAAAAATGGGTACAGTTGAGGATAGGAAATCTTGTTGAAAAAAAAGGATCAAGTGAATACTCATATGCTGAAGTCTAATACTAGCCAACCTTTTCTAATCACTTATCTCTACAATGGCATCTGCTGAGATCTCCTCAGGTGATCTGATCAGCCCCAAAGGAACTACCTATAGATAGGAAGGAACATCAGGGATTCTCCAAACATTGATCAACCAGATTGCCTTATAGGGAAGGCTAAATTGATCAAGTTGCATTCACTGCACACATTTAAAACTCCCCTTTAGTTTTGGTGGCACCTGGGTGGATCAGTTGGTTAAGCAACTACCTTTAGCTCAGGTCATGATCCCGGACAAACCCCATGTTGGGTGCCCTGCTCGGCAGGAAGCCTGTTTCTCCCTCTCTCACTCCCCCTGCTTGTGTTCCCTCTCTCGCTGTGTTTCTCTCTGTCAAATAAATAAAATATTTAAAACAAAACAAAACAAAACAAAAAAACCTCCCCTTTAGCTTTTAATTAACACAATTAAAAAGGAGTGGACAACTGAGTATCCCAAAGAACTGAGAAAAACCCTAACAAATGCACAGGATAAAACAAACAAACAAACTAAACAAGACAAAGATCACACAGGAGAAGGAAAGGAAAAGTGAATTGGGGGAAATTGGAGAAGGAGATGACCCATGAGAGACTGTGTACTCTGACAAACAAACTGAGGGTTTTGGAGGGGAGAGAGGTGGGGGGATGGGTGAGCTTGGTGGTGGGTAATAAGGAGGGCACACATTGCATGGAGCACTGGTGCATAAACAATGAATCTTCTTGGAACACTGAAAAAATAAAATAAAATTTAAAAAAGATCACATAGCATAAAACCCATAAAACTATCACTAATATCTTCAGAGAAATAAAAGTATGTTGCATCCATGAAACTCATACAAGAATTCAATTAATCATTTTGGAAATTAATGATATGAGAGTAGAAATGAAAAATTCACAAAGAAGTAGTAAACAAAAAGTAGAGGAAATCTTCCCTAAATCTTTCAGGAATTAAAAGAAAAAAATCTCTATGGCACCAGGGTGGCTCTGTCAGTTAAGTGTTTACCTTCAGCTTAGGTCATGATCTCAGGATCCTGAGATGGAGTCCTCTATCGGGCTTCCTGCTTGGCAGTAAGTCTGCTTCTCCCTCTCTGTTTTCCCCTTCCTCTGCTCTCTCTCTCTCTCTCTCTCTCTCAAATGAATAAATAAAATCTTTTTAAAAAAATCTCAAATAGAGACTACGGAAAATTTAAGACATTTAGAGTATCCATCAAAAGGTTTATTACATGAATCAAGGAAGCAGAGAAAATCACCACTGAAATAGTTCAAGAAAATAGTCCAGAACTGAAGGACAGTGAAGATAAATGCTCATAGACACGGGGTCACTTAAGTAAAAGAGATGAAAAAGAAGAGTTAGAGATTCAAACTCTTCTTTCCAGTGGGTGACGAGCACGGCCAGCAGATTCAGTGCAGGATACAGCAGGCCTAGAATTGTTGGGTGGCAGAAAAGTGAGGGAGAGGTGGGGTGGGGAGGATGGTGTTAAGGAAGGGATGGAAATAAAAACAACTTGTCTTGGTGGAGCTGATTCCCTGATAAGGGAATAAATTAAGGGGTGGTGGAAATGCAAAGCAAAACAAAACAAAAAAGAGCCTCTAAGAAAAATTCATAGGAGACAGCATCATCAAGGGACAGCCATATTTTTAATATTTAGATATAATTTTTTAGAATATATTTTTTATTTTGCCTTAATTTGATTTTTGATTAAGCCAAAATTTGACTCAAATTTCGCTGTCTACCAATGGTTAATTTTTTTTTTCATGTAAGCAACAGCATTTTGCCTTGGGGCTAGCTGTTCATTTAATTCCTTATCATTATGGAAATTTTAACCACAAACAAAATAAAATAAATCACAATACTACTTAGGCATACCCTCTCCATGTTTATAAAGCAGAAGGGAAAAGCAAGTTATACCTGCATTTGAAATACTCATGACAAGAAAACATAAAATAAATATGAAGTTATTCAACTCTCATGATTTGAGGAAGAGGATTACAGATGTAGAACAAACTTAGTTTTAGATAAATCTATGCCATTTTAATTTAAGACCTTGAAGATGTCATGTTATTACTTTTTCATATAATGAATTTTATAATAGTCAATGTATAGAACTTGAAAAATAAAGAATAGTACAAAAAGAAAAATAATTTTTGTAATTCTTCAAACGTCTCATAGTCATTGAATGTATTTTTCTGTTTCCTTTGAGCATTTTTTAGTAAATGTATATGAGTATACAGAAACATATTTTATGTAAGTGTAAACATATATTTAGTCTTATAACCTGAAGTTTTCAGTAGATTTATGTGAAGATTTTCTTTCAAATTATTAAGGCTTTTAAAAATATATCTAAAATGATTGCAGAATATTCCATTTTGTAGCTATCTCTAATATGTCCATCATTTTAGATCTATCTAATGTGGTTATTGTAGGCATATTCACAATATTACACAAAATGTGTTCTTAGCCTTTGATCCAAGGATGATGTCATGTGCTGTATTTCTTGGTATATGTATATTTGTAACTGATGGCCAAAAGAAGGTGATGCATGTGCTTTTGATCTTATCTGTGCAGTCATTAATTACATACTCTAACACAGGTTATGTGTCTGAGAATGAATGTTTCCTGTCAGCTGTACAGAGAATAAACTCATCTCTAATCTATCGTTAATTCTTTTCTTTCTTTTTTTTTATTAATGATCATTTTCTTAACACAATTTATACACATATGTTCATTCAGTGTTAATTGTCTCAGCCATTATTTCTGAATTATTTTGTTAAATGACCATCTCATCTAGTTAGAGTATATTGTTAGCTTTGGAATTTTGAAAGGGTAGCAATGTAGTTAATTCTCTCCAGGAAGATCTCATACCCTTAGGCCTGGCACAGTGAATAGAAGAAAAACTTAGAGCCTGTGGTTCTATAGATAGTCTTGACTTTAAATCCCTTCAGAGTCATGATCTATTAATCCCTAGCTGTTCATTTACTGTCTTTAAAATCAGTTCCATCCACTGTAATATCCACATATCTACAGGTAGCTTTGTAAAGAGCACTATAAAAACAATCATTGCAATTCCTTTAGAACACTGGCTAACACACAAAAGAGACGCAACAAGTGGCAGTAATTAAGTTTAGTGTGATTAGGATCTATAGGGATTAGACCTACTTTCTGGAACTCAACATCAGATCAGTTACAGATGAGAGATCATAAGAGGATACTGTAGAAAGACAAATGGTTCCCTGTGAGGATGGTAATGAAATCTATGACTGTGTCATTTTATAGCAATATCACTCGTCTTCTAAATCTCACTCAATAGCAAATCAGTGAGACAGACAATTTTAATTAGATGGGCCCCAAGGAAGGTAATAAATGGTTGTTCACAAACACTCCCAGTGATTTTCATGAGATAAAAATAAATCTATGGAACTGGACTTCTGCTTTTTTTGGATGGTTCTCACAGATGGGCAGTTGATTAGGATACATTGGTTAGCAAAGGCTAATAGTCTTCAAAGGAAGTTAAAGGGACCTCCCTTAGAGAATAATGAAACTCACTGGGGTGGTTCAGACCAGCAGGTGTCAGAAATCTGTATCTTTGTTTATCACAAAACACATCTATCTAGTATTACTAAGCATAAACGGATATGTATTTGTTTACAGTCACTGTGGTGTTTCTTTAGTTTTCTTTAAAATTTGGATGAAGAGTAAATAAAATAAATCTTTTCTATATATTTACTAAAAATTTGATAATGGATGGGTTTGTGCAGTTAGCTTTCCCTGGTGCATCTACTTTATAATAAACATGCAGTCTTGGGGCGCCTGGGTGGCTCAGTTGGTTAAGCGACTGCCTTCGGCTCAGGTCATGATCCCGGAGACCTGGGATTGAGCCCGGAGACCTGGGATTGAGCCCCGCATCCGGCTCCCTGCTTGGCGGGAAGCCTGCTTCTCCCTCTCTCACTTCCCTCTCTTGCTTGTGTTCCCTCTCGCTATGTTTCTCTCTGTCAAATAAATAAATAAAATCTTAAAAAAAAAAACCATGCAGTCAAATGAAAATAAGAGGATTTTTAAAGTAAACATATGTGAATATATAAACTTCTATTCCAATTCAGTAACATTGGGCACCTACAAATATTTTCAAAACAAGATTGCTTTTAAAAAGAAATCATAAAGTTTTCAGCTTTAGGTACTTAAAAAACCATTAAGTTTTTAGTTAATTAAAATAGTGTAACAAGCAAGTAATAGCTCAGACAGTGGAAGACACAGAAACAACATTCCTTCTTTTTTCTTGTTATGGTTTGTGTATGATAAAGCTAGTGTTTATCTTTAATTCCAGAGTAACACTGCTAGCTGCAATAGCAAAAGGAAACTAAAAAAAGCTAAATGTTTTCTTCAGACTAATTGCACTTTCAACCAAGCAATCTCTTGGGGTATTAGTGAAAGAAGTAAAATTTACATGAACAGCTAATGTTTTGCTTTTGAAGGCATATATATATACATACATACACATATACTTTGTACATATATACCATAAAAAAACAGCTTGTGCATATAAATAGTATTCTTTCGTTTTGAGCCACCAACATCTAATTTACTATTATTTGCATGAAAGGTAGCTGATACTGACTTTTGCACAATGTATGAAGATAGATATTGCCCAAATTCATTGTTTAGAATGCTAGTGAAACAAAATGGTTCAAATATTTCAAAGCCCTAAATATTATAAATGCATATTTTATTATAAATAATTCATATTTTAATTATAAGTCAGTAATATTTTTACTAAAAATGCTTCCATGATACTTTATTAAATTTGAGACATTAAAAGTTTCCACAGTTAGTTGAAATACATTAATTCATAACTCATTCACTTATCTGTACATTAAATATGGGGGGGTATTATATGTCAGTGACTTTTTAAGTCAAAAATTTAAGATAGTGTCTGGCATATTAAAAAAAAAAAACTAGTCATCATTTATTTGGCATCTTGTATTTTACAATTATTCATCCATTGTTAATACAATGGCAGTCTTAATAATTAGTGGCAATAGAGCAAAGTAGTGAAGTATATGCATTAAGCCAGACTCATTATAATTTTTTATAATAATTTATTTTATTTTTTCAGTGTTCCAAGATTCATTGCTTATGCCCCACACCCAGTGCTCTATGCAATTCGTGCCCTCCTTAATGCCCACCACCAGGCTCACCCATCCCCCACTCCCCTCCCTTCCAAAACCCTCAGTTTGTTTCTCAGAGTCCAAAGTCTCTCATGCTTGGTCTCCCTCTCTGATTTACCCCAGTTCACGTTTCCTTTCCTTCTCCTACTGTCCTCCATGTTACTCCTTATGCTCCATAGTAAGTGAAACCATATGATACTTGACTTTCTCTGCTTGGCTTATTTCACTCAACATAATCTCCTCTAATCCCATCCATGTTGCTACAAAAGTTGGGTATTCATTCTTTCTGATGGAGGCATAACATTCCATTGTACATATGGACTAAAGCTTCTTTATCCATTTGTCTGTTGAAGGGCATTTTGGCTCTTTCCACAGTTTGGCGATTGTGGCCATTGCTGCAATGAACATTGGGGTACATATGGCCCTTCTTTTCACTACATCTGTATCTTTGGCGTAAATACCCAGTAGTGCGATTGCAGGGCCATAGGGTAGCTCTGTTTTTAATTTTTTTTAAACAAATCTCCACACTGTTTTCCAAGGTGGCTGCACCAACTTGAATTCTCATGAACAGTGTAAGAGGGTTCCCCTTTCTCCGCAGCCTCTCCAACACTTGTTTCCTGTCCTGTTAATTTTGGCCCAGACTAATTATTTTTTTTATTTTTTATTTTATTTTTTTAAAAAAAGATTTTATTTATCTGACAGAGAGAAACACAGGCAGAGAGGAAACACAAGCAGGGGGAGTGAGAGAGGGAGAAGCAGGCTTCCCGCCGAACAGGGAGCCCGACGGGGGACTCGATCCCGGGTCTCCAGGATCATGACCTGAGCCGAAGGCAGTTGCCCAACCAATTGAGCCACCCAGGCGCCCTTAGACTAATTATTTTTAAGGTAGGTTTTCCCTTTGCTAGATGAAATCTTGTTTCTGGCATCTCTGTGACTCACTTTTCTCATCTATAATGGAGAAAAAAATGCCACCTATTTCCTCAGGTTATTATTAAGATTAAATGAAGTAATGCATGTAAAATTTTTTAAAAGTATCTAGGACACTTTAATTTTTCATGGGTCACAGAAATTATGATTCTTCCTGAATGATAAGAATAATTGATCTGGAATCCTAAATACTGGGAAGAATTATTGTTATTTCGGATGCCATGAGATCACTTTAAATCAGTTTCAAGTGACTTGTCAGAAATCTCACAGCCAGTAAGCATCAGAGCTAGGACTTAAATGCTGATCTGTCAGCTTCCAAATCTCAAACTCTATTCCTATAATATTAAATGTTCCCAAGATGTGTACCTATTAAGGCCACTTTCTTTTTTTCTGTTTAAATGAAAATACTCAAACTTCTTTCCAGGTCTTTGGGAAATTCTGAAGAGTTTCTAACACATGTGAGAGAGTGCCAAGGAGGGAATTAGGGAGTCTTATGTTCTTTTCACCACTCAATTCTTACTGCAAATTAAATGATCTATTTACTTTTTAATTTCACTTTCCACTCATCATCACACAATCAGTTGGGTACTCTCTTACTTTTATGTTATTCATACTTTTTATTCCTTTTTTTTAAAAGAATTTATTTGAGAGAATGTGTATGTATGAAAGAGAGAGAGAGAGAGCACTAGCAGGGGGAGGGCAAAGGGAGAGAAAGAAGCAGGCTCCCTGAGACCCCTATAGCCTGCTCGATCTAGGGGCCCTGGGATCATGACCTGAGCAAAAGACGGATGCTTAACTGACTGATCACCTAGGAATCCCCACACTTTCTATTCCTTTTGAAACAAAGTTTCTTAAGGTTTCTGGGAAAAAAAGGGGGTGCCTGGGTGGCTCAGTCTGTTTAGTGTCTGCCTTTGGCTCAGGTCATGACCTCAGGGTGCTGGAATTGAGTCCTGCATTGGGCTCCTTGCTCAGCAGGATGTCTGCCTTGTGCTCTCCATCTGCATCTTTCTCAGCTCATTCTCTTTCTCTCTCTCTCTCAAATAAGTAAATAAACATATATATGTATGTATATTTGCAATAAAGATTGGTCCTGAGACAGGGCATGCACAGAGCCAGAAAAATAATAGGAAATGACTTCAAAATAAATATTAGGTGTAATTCCTTTTTAGGTTTTTAGGACAGTTTTTGTAAACCCAATGTTACAGGATCTGCCATTTAAAACAAAGTTGTCTGCTCCCCTTGAAACCTCTCTTTCATCTTTCATATCTTTTCTGTGACATGCTCTATTACACATTTTCCTGGTAGCTATATGAAAATATTCCTAAAGAAATTGTTAATATCTACCTTTTTTCCTTTTAGATATTTTATATGAAGTCAGAAATAGAATCTAAGAGCACATTGGATTAAATTGTGTGTGTGTATGTGTGTGTGGTTAATCATCCTAAATCCTTTTTCTTAAAGCTTGCAAAGATAAAGATGTGGAGAACAGGTAGTTTAATTCTTGAAACAGCTATGCAATTTTCTACTTTGCTACATAGAAACACCTATGCTTCCCTGAAGGTATTAAGCATTCTGGATATTATGACAATAATATTTAGACTTCACAGCACTTGCTAATGAATTTTTATAAATCAGTTTACTGTATCTAGTTAGACTGAAGGATATGGTTTCATAGTGTTTGCAATAATAAACGAGAAGGGGAAACCTTATTTTCCTATTCTTTAAAAACTCCAGAATAATATGTTTCACATTTAAAAGAAGAATGTTTCTCAACAACTAACCTCAATTAAATCACTACATGAGGCAGGGGAGAACAGAAAGAACTAATGTGTATCTTTTATTTTTCCAAGCAAGAACAATGAAACATTTTTTAAACCTAATTATCCTTATTAAATAAAAAAGCACAGCTTTTTTTGGCAAAGATTTCCAAGCTCTTATAAATTTCTCTGCTTCTTAAAGGAATCCAATATATAAGAGAATTATTTATTCATATTTTTTGCCTCACCTTCTTTCAAAAGTTGGAAACCTAGGGAATACTGTTGTAATTTTTTTCCAGCTACATATTGAAAAAGACATTATATTAAAATCTCACATAAACAGATTTTGAATTCAGGAAAATAAATGATTGAGTTAAAACTCTGCAGTGATTTTCAATGAGGTGCTGAGGAGCTTATTTTCAAAATTTTATCTGAAAAATAACTGTTTGATAGTACAAAAATGCATTGATAGTGTGCAAGAGGCATACCCTTGATTCAAGATATCTATACTGTTTCCCTTTAGGAAAGTTTTAAAAATGTGTGTGTTTGTGTTTTTCTGGGGCTAGTACAATATATAAGATGTAAGATGTATAAGTTCATGGTGGGTGGGGGATGGCGTGGATGCTGGTATAAAAATGAATCAAACCTTCTGCTCCAGGAGCTAAAAGTTTAGTGAAATCACCAAATATATATTTAGATAACAGTCACTGAAGGCTGTCCACGAGTAATGCTCACGTCCACTTCAAGTTTATTTTACAGGAGGATAGATGCGGCAAAGGATTCTACCTGGATTGAATCTCAGCTCTATTATTCACTAGCTGGATGAAATTGTCTTAATATTTCAAAGTATTAGTTTCCTTGTCTGTGGAATAAATATTCATCCCCGTATAACAACGATTTTAACAATGAAAATGTAAATATTAATTTTGCAATTAATATACATGAAGAGAATAATTTT
Source organism: Spilogale gracilis (assembly GCA_004023965.1). Lineage (NCBI taxonomy): Eukaryota > Metazoa > Chordata > Mammalia > Carnivora > Mephitidae > Spilogale > Spilogale gracilis. The sequence goes on from PITA01005841.1 coordinate 53,223, forward strand.
TTGAAGATTTTATTTTTGAGAAAGCAAGAGAGAGAGAGCATAAGCAGCGTAAGCAGCAGAGGGAGAGGGAGAAGCAGATTCTGTGCTGAACAAGAAGCCGGATGTGGGAACTCTATCCCAGGACCCTGGGATCATGACCTGAGCCGAAGGCAGGAGCTTAACGACTGAGTCACCCAAGAGCATCTGAAGAGAATATTTATATTTATATTTATATTTATATTTATATTTATATTTATATTTATATTTATATTTATATTTATATTTATATTTATATTTATATTTATATTTATATTTATATTTATATTTACATTCATATTCATATTCATATTCATATTCATATTATTTATAATTTATATTATTTTTAATTGCCACGCTCTGCTGAGAGCTTTTCATGCACTGTATCTTTTTACAAAATCTTTTTTTTCAAAGATTTCATTTATTTAGGGCATCTGGGTGACTCAGTGGGTTAAAGCCTCTGCCTTCAGCTCAGGTCATGATCTCAGAGTCCTGGGATCGAGGCTCACATAGGGGTCTCTGCTCGGCAAATCTTTAAGATTTCATTTATTTATTTGACAGAGAGAAACACAGCTAGAGAGGGAACACAAGCAGGGGGATTGAGGGAGGGAGAAGCAGGCTTCCCATGGGACAAGGAGCCTCATGCAGGGCTTGATCCTGTGTCTCCAGGATCATGACCTGAGCTGAAGGCAGTCGCTTAACCAACTGAGCCCCCCAGGTGCCCCTAGACAATGGAAATTCTGATTGTTCAACTGCATGAAATTTTACAAATTGAAAACTTCTGGGTAATATGCACCTAGATCAAGAAACTAAATATTACTAAAGACCCAGGAGCTCTCACGTGACCCTGACCAGTCGCCTTACCACTAACCCTGCTTCCTGCATGGTTACCCATTATCTTGTTTTCCAACACCATTAGTCTTGTCTGTTTGTGCAGAATGCATGAAGTTGTGTCAATAGCTCTGAAATGTAAACATGGTTACTCCTTTTCATATACCCTTAAGCATTGATCAAATCAAAGGAGATGCAGTGTCAGAAAGGCTATGGGAATGTTTCCTAGAAAACTGATTCACTGACAAGACTGTTGGATTGAAATGAAAAAACAAAACAGTGAACTTATGTTTGAGTGTGCTGTTTCTTGCCAACACTGGAATTCTGAGAAATTTATTATCCTCGATTTTCCCCCTTTCTTAATGATATCATTGTAAGGATTAAATAACTTGTGGAAGAATGTAACAAGCAAACAATACATTTGTAGGACAGCAGCCACAGCAGCAGTGGTAATACAAAGAAAGAAAAAAATGAGAAATAGCCTTGGGCAAAGCTGTCTGGCGAGTAGGGTGTGCCCAGGAAAGGGCTAGAACTATATGATGAGCCTGTTATTATAGGTGTGGATTTAAATGGTAGAGAGAGTAATTATGAGCAAGTAGATTAAAATGTGGTTTGGAAATATATGGAGTCCATTTCTTTTCAATATGCAGCATGGCTTGAATAAAAAAAATAGGGATATATAGTATAAAATCACTCTTATTTGCTTTTTGGGCAGTGATTAAGACCACTTTTTGGAAATTTAGGTATGGTGAACATTTTTGGGAATTTGAAAAATAACTAATATAAATTCTTTTTAGCCTGTGGAATTTAGAATGTGAAGGGTAGTATAATTCATATTAGTGAAAAAAGAGACCTCTGAACTGCTTTATTCTCTAAAGAGGCCAGCAAGAGAGAGAAAAGAAAGAAGGAAAGCCCATTCTACCAGTTCTTCTGTGGCCATTGAAATCCAGTAACTTGCTGATCAGGAGATAGATTTAATTCCATAGGACCACGGGTCTAGACCTATACATAGGAATCACATCAGTGGCTTCTTAAAAGGCAAGTTCTGAGCCCCATACCTTCAGAGACTCTAGATCATTATGCTTCTGAAGAAAACTAAGTGATTTCGATAAAGGTATTCCAGAACTCCAGATCCTAACTCTTATTTTAGGGGACAAAGAACTAAAAAATTTGCAACTTGGGCTAAAATTTGGGTGGGTGGGTGGACTAAAAGGAAAACTTGGTAGAGCTTGGGAAAGGAGGTGAGGATTAAGAGAATAGATGTTGAAGTGAAACAGGAAAGAGCATTCAAGGAAAGGTGTGGAACTCAAGGAGAGCAAAACATTGAAAATCACACAGGAGAGGGAAAGTGTGTAGGGAAGAGATGGTTCAGAAGAATCAAATCAAAATAGTCTAATAAAGGAAGCATATGGGAGACCATGGGGGCAAAGCTCTAGTACCATAGCAAATGGGTAATGTAAAAGAAATAAATAAATCCTGTGGTTTGTATACCAGAAAATGATAGAAGAGTAAGATGGAGTCCAAAGAGCCTAGGCATTCATGCCTAGAGAATGCACTAGCACTGAGGCTGACCCAGGGTCTGTGGGCCTGGAATGCATCAATAACAAACAAACATATGCAAAATATTGATACAAAATTAGGTATGCAAATGTATTTTATTCAGAATGAGAAAATACGACAATGATTTAAAAATGTAGAAGCTAAGGAACACATCATTTAGAATAATAACAATAAAATAATAACCGTAACTACTGTCTAGCTTATATTATGATGATACTCCTACTAATTTGTTCTACTTCTATATGTCAAATGACAGTTGTTTAATGTTTTTTTATTCAAAGAACAGAAAGATAATATGTTCTTTCCTCCATCATTATTTATTGAATTATTATTATTACTGTTGAAAATTTCAGGAAGCTTCTTTCAGCTTCATAATGCCTTATCAGTGATATTACATCTGTACCTTACTTCGTAATAATTTTCTAGAAGGTGAATCTTCTAGCAAATCCCAGAGGAATTTGTTCCAGAGAGTATCAGGCCTTTAACCTCTCTTGGGTTCGGATACTTGGTGCTTCAGCAGCTCTGCTTCTGCCAGATCTACTGTGCTTTTCAGTGTTGAGACTTTGGAGAGAGAATCCATGCATGGTGAGAGGGTTATGAAACAAGGACCACAGCCTTCTCTCTACCAAATGCAGGGAGAAGAATGAGGTTGTTCGCCAACTTCTGCTGGGATCCAAGCATCTTGATGTTCCATGAGGTCTATAAGGGCCTGGTTACAGCTGGCAGTGGGTCAATGCTGGCCTACAACCTGCACCCCCCTGCTTGGGCTGGGTAGGCCCCCATCTGGGAGCAGCTGTGTCATCCCCACTTTCTTGGAGGACAACTCCCCATTCTGGGAAGAAGAGGCTCATACGAGTGAAGCTCCAGAAACTTAAGCTTCAATGCCTTTGCAGGAAGCTTTCCTCTGACTTAAAGTCTGGATAAGAATGGAAGTCAAAGCTGACTGGTCACTGCCTGTCTGATTATACTTCTATCCAGTCAGCCATTCAGTAAATTGAGTCTGGATTTTCCAAAGTTGAAGTTTGGTATTTTCTAAAGAAAATATTGGTTTTAAGTACTGGTTGGAATCCCAAAGGAAGTAATCAGTGTGTCACATGTTCCTGTGTGGGTATACTCCATGTTCTCCCCCAACAGACACACACCTTGTATAGCTAGCTGACAAGTAAAATGACATCTCTAAATGTCTTATGATTGTATTGTATCACATTCTATTTTCTGAGAACTTTTATAAAGTTGTTTCTCAACTTTGTGTTCTAAATTGTGGGTTATCATAATCACTACTAATGATTTGTTCCATTGATTTGTTCCACTTAAGGAACTCTGCCAGTAAAATTATGAGCATTTTTTTAGGGGAGAATCTATGGGATAATTGAAGTCTTTAGAGAAACTGACTGCAAGTTATAATTCTAATTCTATTTGAGTGACAGAAGGAACGCCTCATGATGAATTGGTGTAGGATCTAAAGCGTTACTTACCATTAATCTGATTTTTTCCACCCTTACCAAAGTCAAAATAAATTTCTATTGTTGGAAGAGAGAAGAATAGAGAAATAAAACTTAGATCTTTGATAGGTATACTGTCGATAAAGAATAAAAAATATCTGGATGTCTCAGACATTGTGGTCTTAGTATCTATGTTTCATGCGGTGACTGGATCTTGGATCACTGGTCTTGCCAAAGAGTATCTGGGGTTGTGTGTTGGAGGAGAATAATGGGAAACAGAAAGTTCAACTGGCACTTGATCACAGTCTTCATTAACATCTGCTTCCCTAATCATCTAAAACTGCCTTTCCATAGCCATATCCCCTCAAAACAAACACAAGACTTAAGTTTCATGTACTTGCTATGCAGATTTGTGCTCAAGACAAGTCTTCTAGGCACCCCCCCCAACTATATTCCCATGTTTCCTTCCACTAGGTCTTACTTTTTAGAAATTATGACACTACTACTGTTTTTACTGCTTTTCACTTATTTCCAGAGAAAGAGGAGTTTGTCATATCATATTCTTTGTGTAGAAAGATAATAACTGAACTTTTCATTACTAATTATTAGAAATTTATAGAGACAGTTTCTTTGTTCTATATCAGGATTTCTATTATACAAGATTATAAATTCTCCATGTTTGTCACACAGCAATACCTTATACTTATAAAGCTCAATAGTACTTACATATTTTACATTTATCTAATTTTGTTCTGCATAAGAGCATAATACATTATATGCACACATTTCCCATTTCATAGATGAGAAGCTTTAAAGGACAGAATGGTTAAGAAACACAGATGACTGTGGTCAAATTTGGAGTCTTAGAACTCCAGGTGAAAGTTGTCATCACCGCACTGAACTCATATACATGAATCAGTTCTCATCTCCGATTTGACCACCCCAATTTTTTCCACTGAGGTTATCTCTTATTTTAATTTCTTGTTTTTATTTTTATTTTTTCTTCTCTTATACCTATGACCTAATTCGTATTTCAATTCTAAGAAAAACTTCTCAGAATCCAAGAAGATTAAGAGAAATCAAAATAAATAATTACAGTTTCCAAGCATATTGGTGATCTCATATAGGATATAAAAGTGTATTTCTTTAGGAGAGTTGTTGCTCTCTCTTCGCAACAAACGTTTCAGAGACTGAAGTCATGTCTCCGAGTTGCCCTTGTCTTTTCCAATGAAGTTACCCTCTCTCCCAGGAGCCATGCCCATTTTGCGAGCTGATTTAATGATGTTGGTATGAATAGTGTTGAAAGTGACACTGTGTCATCCTGTTGGTTACAAAGAGGTCATCAAAAACATGGATGGTAAGGAGCAATCAATACATCTCTATTACACACAGATGGAAAGGCAGTGTTTAAGACAGCACTTCTATCATCCAGAGGTGCTTATATATTCTCAAAGCAGCTGTCTTTAAATGAGTCCATTTTTAATGGAGTTAAGGCCTTATTTTAAAAGTGTTTGGCCAGTCCAGAACTTTCCAAACACTGTCATGTCATTTTTTATTTGTGAAATTCTTTCTCAGCATAAGTGCCTAGAATAACATCTGTTTAAAAAAAAGAAAGAAAATCTATTTTTAAAAGAAGTTTGTAATATGAAAGTTCAAATATGTTAAAGTTGGAATTAATAGTTATCAATTAAAATAAAATATTGGTTTTCAAAAATAGTAAGCAAGTTGATTAAAGAACAGAAGTTAAAAATTAAAAAAACCTTTCATTATTAATAATAAATCCTTTCTGTAAGAGACTTAATAATTGAATAAGAGTAAAAAATTGGTCGGTAGAAATTGAGTATGGGTTCTTTCATGCTGGATAATGACAATGCTGATGTGAAACTAACTCAGATTTTCACCAGAGCTTGACACCCTAGCATTAATAGCCTCAGGGCCTCAGCTGTTTTTGCTGAGACTTACTACAGTTATCTGCCATACCTGACTATCACTGGCACTTCTATTTTAATATAGTAATGTTGATCCATTGACAGTAATTTTTTGCTGTGTTGAAAGACTTGTTCCACCTATTATATATCACATTGACCTACCTTAATCTGATTTATGCATGCTATACCTTACAATTAATTTTTAACACTTTATTGGTGTATAATTGACATGCAATTAACTACATATATTTAAAGTGTAACATTTGATAAGTGTTCACATATGTCCACCTATAAAGTCAACATCATAATCAAGATAAGACAGGTCTGTCACCTCCAAAAGATTACTATTCCCTTTTAAAATCCCTGCCTGCTCTTTCAGAGCACCCACCTGTCCCTTAGCAATCACTAATCGGATTTCTGTTGTTATGTGTTTGTTTGTATGGTAAAATGTTTATGTAATCATAAGCATAAGATATTTACTCTTTCTAGTCTAGACAATTTCACTTAGGATTATTTTCAGTTTTGTTTGTGTTTATAAGTAGATCAACAATGCACTCTTATATTTCTGAGTATGAATTTATCACATTTTTAAAACCATTAACCTGTTGATTGACATTTGAACTTCTTGGGATTTTTTTAAAATCACATATAAAGTTGCTATGAAAATTCACATTCTAGTCTTTGTAAGGACACATGCTTCCACTTTCTGGCATGAATATCTAGGTGTAGAATATCTGGGTTATATGACAGATTTTTGTTTATTGTTTTTAAAAAATTATTTAGAGAGAAAGAGTGTGGGAGCAGGGAGTAGGCACAGAGGGAAAGGGAGAGGGAGAGGGAGAGAGAGAGGGAGAGGGAGAGGGAGCCTCAAGCAAACTCTGCGCTCAACACAAAGCTTGATACAGGGCTTGATTTCACGACCCTGAGATCACAGTCTGAGCCGAAATCAGGGCTTGGACACTTAACTGACTGCAACGACCAGATGTCCCTATGTTTCTCATTTTAAGAAATTGCCAGAGTCAGACTCTTCCAAAGTGGTTGCACCATTTTATTCCCAACAGTAGTTGGTATGAGAGTTTCATTTGCATTGTATCTTTGCCAAAAGCTGATATACTCAGTCTTTTTAATGACAGACTTTCTAACAGGTGTGTTGTAATATCTCATTATGGTTTTAATTTGCATTTCCCTAATGACTAGTGATACTGAACATCTTTTCCTGTGCTTATTTACCATCCATGTATCATTATCAATGAAATACCTATTTCAATATTTGTACCCTTGTCTTATTTATTTTTAGAATATGCATTTAAGTATTATTTTTAGTTTGTTTGTTTCAAGTTTTTATTTAAATTCCACTTAGTTAACATATAGAGTAATATTAGTTTTAGAATTTAATGATTCATCATTTACATATAATACCCAGTGGTCATCATAACGAATGTCCTCCTTACTACCTGTTTAGCCTATCCCTTGTCCACCTCCCCTCTAGCAACCCTGTTTGTTCTCTATGGTTGAGAGTATATTTTATAATTTGCCTCTTTTTCCCCCCTATGTTCATTTGTTTTGTTTCTCAATTCCATGTATGAGTGAAATCAGATGGTATTTGTCTTTCTCTGACTGACTTATTTCACTTAGCATAATACACTCTAGCTCCATCCATGTCATTGCAAATGACCAGATTTCATTCTTTTTCATGGATAGTAATATTCCATTACATAAATATACCACATTTTCTTTATCCATTAATCAGTCAATGGGCATTAGGCTCTTTCTTAATTTGGCTATTGATAATGTTGCTATAAACATCAAGGTAATACAACTCTTTGAATCAGTATTTTTGTATCCTTTGGATAAATACCTTGTAAAGCAAATGCTGGATTATAGGGTAGTTCTATTTTTAACTTTTTGAGGAATTTCCATACTGTTTTACAGAGTGCTGCCTCAGTTTGCATTCCCACACAGTGCAAGAGTATTCCTTCCCCTCCCTCTGAATGCTCATCAACATCTTCTGTTTCCTGTGCTCTTCATTTTAGTCATTATGATAGGTGTGAGGTGATATCTCATTGTAGTTTTGATTTGTATTTCCCTGATGATAAGTGATGTTGAGCATCTTTTCATTTCTGTTAGTCATCTGGATGTCTTTTTTGAAAAAGATTTATTCATGTCCTTGCCAGTTTCTTAACTGGATTATTTGTTTTTTGGGGATTTGATTTGATAAGTTTCTTTGGATTTTAGATACTGGCCCTTCAGTAGATATGTCATTTTCAAATATCTTCCCTTATTCTGTAGGCCATCTTTTAGTTTTGTTGATTGTTTCCTTTGTTGTGAAGAAGATTTTTGTCTTGATGTAGTCCCAATACTTTATTTTTGTGTTGTTTCCCTTGCCTCAAAAGATGTGTCTAGTCAGAAGTTCCTACAGCTGAGGTAAAAAAGGTTGCAGCCTGTCTCTTTAGGATTATGATGGTTCCCTGTGTCACATTTTGAATGTGACATTTTGAAAAAGACATTTGAATAGTTTTTCATCCATTTTGATTTGTATATGGTGTAGGAATGTGGTCCAGTTTCATTCTTTTGCATACTGCTGTCCAGTTTCCTCAACACCATTTGTTCAAGAGACTGTATTTTTTCATTGGATATTCTTTCCTGGTTTGTCAAAGATTAGCTGACCACATTGTAATGGGTCCATTTCTGGGTTTTCTATTCTGTTCCATCAATTTCTGTTTTTTGTGCCAGTACCATACTGTTTGGATGACTACTGCTTTGTAGGATAACTTGAAGTCCAGAATTATGATGCTTCTGTCTTTGCTTGTCTTTTTCAAGATTACATTGGCTATTCAGGGTCTTTTGTGGTTCCATACAAATTTTAAGATTGTTCTACCTTTGTGAAAAATGGTATTGATATGTATTGCATTAAATGTGTAGATTGCTTTGGGTAGTATAGACACTTTAATAATTTGTTCTTCCAATCCATGAGCATGGGATGAGTTTTTCCATGTCTTTGTGTCATCTTCAGTTTCTTTCATAAGTGTTTTATAGTTTTCAGAGTGCAGTGTGATATATTCCACATGCTGATTGGGAAAAATCTGCACCACGAGTACACTATCCAGCAAGGTTGTCATTCAGAATAGAAGGAGAGATAAAGAGTTTCCCAAGAAAAACTAAAGGAGTTCATGACCACCAAACCAGTTCTGCAAGGAATGTTGAAGGAAACTCCTGGGTGGGAAAGAAAAATCTATTTAAATAGTAAGCTAATTTTAAACTTTGGATTGTATATCTTCTTATATATAGTTTGTTTCTAAGAATTCTTCATATATTCAAGATACAATACCTTTATCAGATTTATGATTTGCAAGTATCTTCCACTAGTTTGTGGCTTGTTTTTTCATTCTCTTAATAGCTGTTTTCAAAAAGCGTAAGTTCTTCATTTACTTAATGTGTAGCTTGTAAATGTGCTCTCTTATAGATCATGAATTTGATGTTGTCACTGAGAAATATGTAGTCAAAAATATTTTCTAATCTGTTTTCTTCCTGTAGTTTTATGTTTCTTTTTATATTTGGTTCTAAGGTCAATTATATAATATTTATATGTGGTGTGAAATATATATCAACTTTTTTTTGCATATGAGTATTTAATTTGTTGAAAAAAAGTGTTTTGTTTTGTTTTGTTTGTTTTATTCCAGAAATATTTTTGTAATTTTGTCAATCTTTTGTCCAAATTGGTATGGGTCCATTTTTGAACTTTCTATTTTGTTTCATTGCTTTCTTCACCTTTGTGCCAATTCCAATGTTCTGATTACTGTGACTTTATGCTAAGCAGAATATATCCCATATATCCTATATATTCTATATATGAAATATTCTATGCTATATATGATACTATATATTCTACAGAATATATATACTGTATATTCTATATAGTATCTATATAGTATACTAAGTGGGTTATATCCTCCAATGTTGTTTTCTTTTAAGCAGTTTTATCTAGTCTAGGTTTTTTTTTATTTTTAGTTTTGGTTTTTGTTTTAATTTCCACATGAATTATTGAGTTGGCTTTTAAAGTACTACCAAAATGTCTGGGTGAAATTTGAATGAAATTGTATTGAATTTATAGATCTACAGTCAAAACTGGGGAAGAATTAAGAACAGCATTCTGACTCATGGATACCTTATATCCATTGATTTACTTAGGATTTTTAATTTTCTCACAATATTTTATAGTTTTCAGAGTACAAAGCTTGTACAATTTTGCTAGATTTATCACCAAGTATTTTGTGTTTTAAATGTTATTTTAAGTAACATTGTTTTCTTTATTTCAACTGCTTCTTTTTTTTTTTTAAGATTTTTATTTATTTGACAGAGAGAAACACAGCCAGAGAGGGAACACAAGCAGGGGGAGTGAAAGGGAGAAGCAGGCTTCCTGCCGAGCAGGGAGCCTGATGTGGGACTCGATCCCAGGTCTCTGGGATCACGACCTGAGCCGAAGGCAGTCGCTTAACCAACTGAGCCACCCAGGTACCTCTTTATTTCAACTTCTGATCAACTATTGATGGATAATAAAAATGTGGTTGATTATTTGTATTGGTCTTGTGGTCCTCAGAATCATTAAATTCAGTTATTAGTCCTAAGGACTTTCGTGCAGATTTTTGTTGGACAGATGATCATACAGTCTACAAATAAGAACAGTTTACTTCTCCATTTTAATTTCTTGCTTAACTGGATGGTCTAGAATTGTTAGTGAAATGCAGGATAGATGTGCTGAGAATGGACATCCTTAGCCTTTTAGGAGGAAACCATTGAGTCCTTCACAATTAGACATGATATGTCTGTAGCATCTTTTACTGATGTCCTTTTTCCAGTGGAGGAAATGCCCTCTTTTTTTTCAAATCTCAAGAACTTTCTATTCAGAATGGATATTGAATTTTGTCTCCTTTTCATGTATTGTGATGACAATATATGTTTTTTTTTCTTTTTTAGTCTGTTTATATGGTAAATGAAATCAATTTGTTGATTTTTAAAATGTTAAACTAACCTTGCAATCCTGAAGTAAACTAATTGGTCATGATGTTCTTTTATTCTTTCTTCCTTCCTTCCTTCCTTCCTTCCTTCCTTCCTTCCTTCCTTCCTTTCTTTCTTTCTTTCTTTCTTTCTCTCTTTCTTTCTTCTTTCTTCTTTCTTTCTTTCAGTGTAGTTGCCCTTGAGTTGGTCAAGTTCTCTTAAGAATTTTTGCATCTACATTCAGAAGTATAATGTAGTTGCGTTTTCTTGTAATATCTTTGTCTGGTGTTGGTATTAGAGCCATGCTGGTACTATATAATGAGTTGAGTAGTTTTATATCCTCATCAATTTTCTGGAAATGTTTCGTAGAATTCCATAATTAAGATATGAGGCTGGAATTTTCTTTGTGGAAATATTTTAAACTACAAACTTTATTAATTTGGTAGATACAGAGCTATTATGTTGCTTATGTCAAGACTGTATCCATTTTAAGACTGTATCCATTTCATTATATCCTAAAATTATTCATAATCTTCATTATCCTTGGAATATATGCATAATCTGTGATCATTGCACCTCTTCTATTCCTTATATAGATAATTGTTTTATTTTTTTGTTCCTGATTAGTCTGGCTAGTGATTACCAGTCTTATTAGGTATCACTCAGCTACACCTGTTTTATTATTATTTTTAAAATTTAATCTGATGTTTTCCACTTTTTGTGAACATACTGTGAACTTCAATTTTGAAAAATTTGTTAAGCTGTGCTTAATGGCCCAGAATGTGATTTGTTTTTGTGAATGTTTGATGTGGGCTTGAAGAGATTGTTCTTTCTGCTGAATAGGATATCTTTAAATGTCTATTAGATTATGTTGGTTGATGGTGTTGTAGAGTTCCTTGCAGATTTTCTGTTAAGTTGTTCTATCAGTTGAAGACAGAAAGTTATTGTAGTCACTGATATATTTTGGATTTCTCTATTTCCTCTTGGAGTTCTACCAGTTTTCAAATTTTTTAGATGCATAAACGTTTAGGATCATTAGATGTTCTTGAAGAGCTGAAATTTTATTATTATGTAATATTCTTCTTACTCTTGATCATTTTCTTTGTGCTGAAGTCATGTTTGGTTGATATTAATATTACTTCTGCATTTATATAAAAACTAATGTTTGTATGATATGTCTCTTCCTATTTTTTACTTAACTTTTAGCTATATCTTTGTATTTGATATGTTTCTTAAAGACAACATATAGTTGGATAATTAAAAAAAATCGACTTTAGATGTTCTCAAGTGGCATATTTAGACTATTCTTATTTAAAACAATTATTGACATATTAAGGATTATGTCACCATTTTATTATTTGTTTCTGTCTGTTTCACCTGTTTTATTGAAACACTTTTGTGATAGCTGTTTTGAAATCTTTGTCAGAGAAAAGCACCTGGGTGGCTCAGTCAGTTAAGCATTGGCCTTTAGCACATGTCATGATTTCAGGGTCCTGGGATTGAGCCCTGCATGGGGTTCTCTGCTCAGCCTGGAGCTTGGTTCTCCCTCTTCCTCTGCCCCTCCCCCACTTCTGTTTTCTCTCTCTCTCTCAGGTAAAGTCTTTAAAAAAATCTTTTCAGAGAATCCCAACATCTGAGCCACCTTTATCTGATAGTTTTGATGATATATCATGGTGTCAATCAGATATAAATCATAAATCATGACTGTTACCTGATTGGTTGATAAGGTACCCATCAGTAGTTGGTGTCTGTTGATTATCTTACTTTATTCAAATTGTTATTTTTTTTTATTCAAATTGTTATTTTTCTGGAAAGAACATAGACAGACCATCAAGAACATTGATGGAGTACTGAATCAAATAACACAAAGCCTGTCCTTTTCCTAGAATCTTCAAATGTGATATGCTGTTTTTTGAGTTTTTAAAAGATTTTATTTATTTCTTTGAGAGAGAGCAAGGAAAATCACAGAGGGAGAGGAGGAAGAACATGCAGACTCGATACTGAGCAGGGAGCCCAATGTGGGGCTCAATTCCAGGACCCCATGATTATGACCTGAGCTCAAGGCAGATGCTTAACCAACTGACTCACCCAGGCACCTCTATTTTTAAAAATTAAGGCATTTGGAGTTCGGTGGTATAACTTGAAATATCCTAACTAATCTAGAAAATAATAATAAGCCTGTCTTATAGTGTGGTGAAAATTCAATGAAAGAATGAATGTTGAATGCAGGGTACAACTTCAGGCACATAAAAGGAGCTCAATAACTGACATCGATTATTTTAGATTTTTTGGAGATTGAGATTGGAGTGAAGGAGTTTAATCCTTTATAGAACATGACAATTCAAGTTTTTGGAAAGAAGAGTATATTGCAATAATAACTATTCCTTTCTTTGTACCAGCAATGAATAAAACTTTAATTTGCTCATATGAATATTAAACCTGTCAGGTACAGCTTAAACCACTCTAAGGCAGAGGACTCCCAATTCCCATGGTTGCATTTCAAGCTCTTTTTTTTTTTTTATTATGGTTGAGGTTTACTGAAATCCTCTTAACTTACAATTTTTTAGTTGATGATTGTTACTTATCCATCAATTTTGTTTAAAAAATAAGTATTTCATCATGTAGGAATTGTGACTTTCAAATCTGACTCTATTGAGAAACTATAGAAAACATAATGACAATTCATTACAGAAAATGTAGTAAATGTATATGTGGTGTGTATTAGCACATTCAGGTCACATGATCTAAAAGGAAATGTATTAATAAACCTGAATGCACTAAAAGTTTTTTGATGTATATAACTAGAGTCATACCTTCTGTTTCTTCAGACAGAGATTGCTCATAAATACTTCTACTTTACCAAATACAGACCAATATATTGTTGAAAGTTCATATAACATTTCCTTGTTTTTCTTACATATCTTTGTTATGATGAGACATTAAAACAAAGGCTGGGTCCAGAAATATAACAGAATTTGCAATGAGCCAAGATTGTCAAAGTTACTACAATCATTGGTCAAGAATTTCTGAAACATTTTAATTCAGAATTTAAATGTCTCTGAATATAATTTTACAAAGTCTATATTACCATCCTACATGTGACCCATACACTTATGCGTTTGTATAAACAACTCTAAGATTTAATTAGTACTTGTTGAATATTTTGATTTTCTAAGGTAAATACTTTCAGAACAGAAAGTTATTGAAGTTTAAAAAGTTACTTAAAGAAGATGCAAACATTAAAATTACCATGGTGTTAAATTATACTTTCATTTAGTTGAACAGGACTAATTTTGTATTTCTACTTTAGCAGGATTGTAAGATCAAACAAATTGTCCTTCTGGATTTGATCCCTAGGTTATTATGTAGGAAGATATTAAAATTCGGAGATATAAGGCCACTAAAATTGTAGAAATGAATATTATCTTTTTAATGTCATCAGTGTCATTGCTTTCACTCCATATTTCCCATTTTGACTTGCAAAATTCTATTAAAATATCTTTTAGGACATCTAGAGGTATGAATGTAGTCAAAATTCTAGCTTTGAGAACTCAGGTGTTATATCATATGAAGAACATCTGCTAAGCCAGCTGTTGTCACCATTTAAGTTCAAGCTGTTGCCAAGAAGCATTTTTTCCCCCAACTGTTTTATTTGTTCATTTGGGGAGAATAATCTGGGACTCAACGCCAAGGCTAGATGTGATTATTATGGTGAAGAGTGATGTGGTGGGCCTCAAGTGGGCCATCATATCTTTGCAGATTGAATGGTCTGAATTGCTGCCAGGACATATTGGAGTGTGGTTGATAGATATACTGTTAACAGTGATGGTGAAATATTTTGCTTTAGTGAAGGTGATTGTGAACTCTGCACTGAGACCTGCTGTAAGTGTAGTCATTTAACTAGAACAAAGTACCTATTATGCACTGGACTCTGGTAATAGAGCCAAGAGTCTGACCTGTGCCATCAAAATGAATTGCAGGTTGAGCATGAGACTCAGTTAATTTTGACAGTGTAAAGAAACACCCATATGATGTAGGTCAGCTGTCTGCATTTTCTTTTCTCTGGATAATTGCTAAACTTGACTTCCTATAAACGGAAGAAAAGATTTCAGATATGACAGTGGTTTGATTTAGTTGTAAAGATTAAATAGATGTTCAAATATCAATGAAAATTATCTCCAATTATTCAGCAAGACAATGAGGTCAAAAACATAGAATTATCTCTCTTGTACTTTGTCTCACAAATACACTTCTAATTAGAGGAAAGCAGTGATTTATATGGTCTTCATGTATATTTGCCACAGGCAATCTCAAACCTCTGAATTGTCCTGTCCATCAAGAGAAAAGAGAGGTGAAGTAGATGTTAAACATAATAAGCTCAACTTTTCAACTGTGGTACAAGCATGATTTCACCAAGGAGAAGCAAAACAGTAAGTGCTTTTTACAAATGCTTTTACATTGTGCTAGCTAGAGGGTGAAGAAACCACTCCATAAAATGTCCTGTGTGTCAATGATTTTGCAGAAATACCTGTTTAAATGTTTACATGGATACGTGTAAAGTTAAATGCCTTACTTCTTAAGACAAAAGAAATACGTTTCACACTCCCATGTCTGTGTTTGTAAGACATCCCAGGAACACAAGTTTGCTCCTCTCTGGAAAAGTTAGAAACACTGAGGTACGGACAGTTGCTATGATCTCAACATACCAGAGAATACAAGTTTACTTGTGCTTGGTTTCAGCTTGGACAGAGCAACTTTAATTGTTTAGCAAATTTAGTATGAGTATTGATTATTCAAAAATTACAAGACTGGATAAAGACTCTTGATAAAAGAACTAATAAATAGCAAATTTTTATCCTTGAAGAGAACAGTGCCATCAAAGAAGCATTACCTAATTCTTTGGAAACACTGGGATAGGTCTTTACCTTCTCCATTTATAAAAATTGTCACTTGACCATGATCCACTTTTCCTAGACATTCTATCTTTCTGATGACAATGTCTTTCTTCTGTTCCCCTCTTTTACACCTTTAATGCATCAAATCATCCTCATTCTATCTCAAAACATGAAAACTTCTTGTTTTCCACTTGCCTGAGGTCAGGTTTAGAAAGTTTTCTAATGTCCACTGAGGACTTTGGAATTACTTTTATGTGAAAGGGAATAATAAAAGGTTTTTTTCTGCCCAAGGATTAAGTAGGGAAATTCTGTCCTCAGACTTAATTATATAAGCTCGAATGGGTATGCTTTATATAGCAAAACCTGCACAGAAAATTCAGCACATTTTTTCCAACTGGCTTCTAGAACCTTTGTAAACTGTGTAAAGATAGACTAACTGAGCACTACAGTACTTCCCAGCAAGAACCAGTCATTTTGCAAAATGATGGGGAAGGGGGAGAAAAAGAGGATGCAACAAGGCATTAGCAAACTGTGCCTTGCCAAGTGTCTTAACTTGCCAAGAGAGTTCTTCGACCTGGTGAAATGAAAAACCACAGAAAATGGAAGGAGGCAGAGGAGCTTGTGAGCTGTTCTACTTTGTCTGCCTCTTTCACATAGCACAGAGGGGGTGCTCCAAGTGAAAAGGCCTGGGCATCAAGGAAAGATTTAGCCTCAGTTGGTGAGAAACAGGAGTTTGAATGCCACAGTGATGTCTTAAGGCACTTTGACACAATCAATTGTTATGGCTCCCTCCTATTGCAAGCCCAAGACAAAAAGGGGCTCAGGACATGGGGCTGTTACCTGGTACTAACAAATGTGTCTATATCATCAAGCAGAATGCATGGATGCTTTGGGATGGCCTGGGCACTTGTGTAGACAATGTTAGGCAAAAAGTTGCTAAACAAAATTTCCCTATAGCACAAGAATTTCCTCCGTATTTTTGAACCAAAAAAAAAAAAGAATATGGGAATACTTGGTATAAATGTATTTTCTATTTAGCAGCACTTTACATATTCTACTTTATTTTCATGAATATAAATAAGACCTTTTATTTTCTAGACATAGGAATATCAAAAGATACATTATATTCATTTAAATGTTAGAAGATGAATATGTCTTAAATCACATGGATAATTTAAATTAATTATCTCCTGTATCTGAATAACTAACACTAGAAGTTTCCCAAAGCAATTTGAAATGTCTCCAATTTTCTAGTGTACTTCTAACATTTTTTAAAAGATTTCATTTATTTATTTGACACAGAGAGAGAGATCACAAGCAGGCAGAGGGGCAGGCAGAGAGAGAGGAGGAAGCAGGCTCTCTGCTGAGCAGAGATCCTGATGCAAGCCTCCATCCCAGGACCCTGAGATCATGACCTGAGCCAAAGGCAGAGGCTTTAACCCACTGAGCCACCCAGGGGCCCACTTCTAACTTTTTGAAAAAGTTTTTAAATATAAAACCGATGAATCACAGAACTCTACCTCTGAAACTAATACTGGACTATATGGTAATTAATTAAATTTAAATACTCTATTTTAAACTAATATATTGGGAAGTACCTATTATACCTGGTTTTTTTTTTTTTAAGATTTTATTTATTTATTTGACAGAGAGAAATAGCTAGAGAGGGAACACAAGCAGGAGGAGTGAGAGAGGGAGAAGCAGGCCTCCAGCTGAGCAGGGAGCCTGATGTGGGGCTCAATCCCCGGTCTCCAGGATCATGACCTGAACCAAAGGCAGTTGCTTAACCAACTGAGCCACCCAGGCGCCCCTATACCTAAAGTCCCCTAATTTGAGCCAAAACACAGATTTAAAAGGTACAGAGAAAATAATTTCTCTCCACTCACGGAATAAGGTACTATGGGCAAAATTTAAAGATATTTTAATATAAAGACATATTAGAGATATTGAGCAAAACCAGAGCATCTGTGAAAATTTTAACACAGGGTTTTTAGCTTTTTATGTCTTAAGGTATTTGGAAAGTCAAGTCAGCTAGATATGATAGGTTGCCTAATAAGAATAAGAAGAAGTAATTGGCAAGAATGATTTTATAAATATTTCCTTACACAGTGGGATGAAGTGTGCTGCTGCTACACTTTTAAGATGCAGAAAAATGGCTGATGTGGGAAAGGAGAGAGAGAAAACAGCAGTTTGTTTTTGGGCATGTTGACTTTGCATTACTTTGCATTATATATAAGAGTACCCAATAAATGGTAGCAAAAACCATTTGGATAAGTAGATCTTAGGCTTTAAGGGAATGTCCTGTGCTATTACATAACTTTAGAGTCTGCTATGGCTTGAGTTAATTCAGAAAAGGTACTAGTACTAAGACTTGAAGAACTTCCATAATTAGTGTCTGACAACTGGAAGAAAGAGCCATTTGGAATGTGAGAGCCAGTAGCCAGAGAGGTAAGACTTTCACCGAAAGAGTGTATCTTCATAGAAACCAAGAAGAGAAGGTGTTTTCACCAAGGATATCATCAACAGTATAAGGAATTACTGAGGGCTTATAAGCAAGACTGAAAAAATGGCCTTGGTATTCAGCAACACATAAGGCATTTGGTGACATCACCAAAATCTGCTTTGTGAAGTGATGGGGGCAGATGTTGTATCAGTATTGAAATATGAAATATGAACACTTGAATACAATGAAGGCAACTTTTTCAAGGCTGTGAGCTCAAAAGGGTAGTGTTGTAAAAAAGAATATAAAGCAATAGAGAAAGATAAAGGATATGGAAGAAAGGGACATTTTTCCATTTATCTTGTTTTTATGTGAGGAAATTGAGAAAACGTAAAATTTGATTTTATAAAATATCTAGTCAAGTCACATAAAGCATGTGAGAGGGAAATATAACAAAGAATGCAAATTCCTGTAAGATGAGAGGTATGGGATCCAAAACAGAAATGGGAGCAAAATCCAAGAAAGAGCGCTTGTTCTAATTATGATGATCTTGTGTTTAAATTTTCAGTCTGAAGAACCTTAGAGAAACATAGGGAAAAGTTTATTTTTAGAGATGCTTTTTGCTTTTATTTTTTCTTACGTATTTCCCTGAGTTTAGATACTGAGTTCATGGAAGCATATTGGTAGAGAGAAAAGACCATGTCATTTAATCCCAGTTGCTTCCAATGCCAACATAGCAATTTAGCTAGTCACCCAGTGTTTGGTGAATGACCCCATCTCTCTGAGCCTCAGTTTTCTCAAATTGACTTTAAGATAATTGTATCATGTTAGAGGCTTTAAGCCAAAGACAAATGAAATAATGGGATTCAAAACCTAATGGTGTGTTTCTCACATTGTAAGCATTCAAGAAATCTTAATTCCTTTCTACATTTATTTTGATGAAAAATAAAACTTTGGTTTCAGGGTTGAGGTTAGAACTTGAGCTCTATATGTAGCCTTAAAGATTGGCCTTTGTCTTGTCTTGGCAGCCACGGAATCTACTACTGCAGGGTCCTTTCTCATTTTACCAAAGGAAGAAAACATCATCTTAGGTATTTATCTGGTCAATGAGAGATCTTCTTCAATGGCCAATTCTATGATTCCTTCTTTCAGAAAATGAATAACCAAGCAAATAATGTTAGCTCTATTGGAAAATGATAGACTTAGCTCTGTTTTTCAATTTAACTGTTCTCTCAATGCAAAGCTCACTCAGTAGGGCCTTTGCCAAAGGCTTCCAAAATTGTAGTGTTTCACGTTCAGAACTCAAGTAACCACACAAGCTGTATGTTCTGTCGACTTATTATGCTTTAAATAATAGGACTTCACTATGCTTTAAAAATCTCCATCTTTATTATAATGATTTAGCTGGGCTTATCTATTTATTTATTTTAAAGATTTTATTTATGTATTTGACAAAGAGAAACACAGTGAGAGAGGGAACTCAAACAGGGGGAGTGAGAGAGGGAGAAGCAGGCTTCCTGCTGAGCAGGGAACCCAGTGTGTGGCTCAATCCCGGGACTCTGGGCTGATGGCCTGGGCTGATGGCCTGGGCTGAAGACAGATGCTTTACAACTAAGTCACCCAGGAGCCCTAGCTGGGTTTTAGAATGAAACTACCTGCATTAGATTGCAGTTTCAGGTACTACTATGTGCCCCTTGGCAAGTACCCTTTACTATTTGTATTCAGTTTCCTCATTGGTAGAATGGAGATAATAGCACAGAATTATTTTTATGATTAAATGAGATAATATATTCAAAGCCCTTAGAGTTGTCTTTGCACATGTAAAAGCTCATTAAATACGCTAGCCATTTTCTTGGTATTCTGAAATTTCAAATGTTTCCTCACTGCGTTAATTTTCATAAATTTTTATTTTAAAAATTCAGTTTGGTTTTACCGAAACCAAGCTTTTCAAGCAAAGATTTCAGTTTAGAAACACAGTGTACTGTTAATATCCTCAGTCCAAACTCCTTTCCAGATTAAGGAACATAGGGCTCAGAGGATAAACCCAGAAATTCTTAAATTAGGACAGAAGTGGAGTAAAGGTTCCCTTCTTCTCTGTTGATGAATGAACAGAAAGGAGAAAAATAAAAAGAAAAAGAAATTTTGGTTTTTAAATATATTACTCTATTTTTGTGTATTTTATAAAAAAGAATTGTAACAGTTTGGTATTATATCCCTTTATATTTTGGAAAAATTAATATGCATAGTTGTTCAGGATGAAGGTAAATATTTTTTAAGCATGTTTGGGAAATCTTAGAAACAAAAGAGTCACTTGGTTATTAGATTTATTGCAGGAAGGCTAAGAAACAGTGTGACACTTAGCAAATGCATGTTTATTTAGAATAAAAGACAAGGGTGTACATAGTCCTTAAGTGGAACTGTGCAGAAAAAAAGATCGCTTTTTGAGAGGAAAGAAATAAGTTTTGAAAAATGATTTTGATATCTTGATAAGAATTAATGTTTGCCCTTTGGAGAGGAGGTAATGAGTTCTGTCCTCACTTATAGTCTTGGTAGGCAAAACACTAGTGTTGTATTTTCTGGAAATTTGAACTAACTGTTTCTTCAATTTTCAACAACAAAAAAATGTCGCATAATTAACCACATACTTCTTCCAAAGCAAAAGCAAGAAAGTACTTTAAAGCATAGTGTTTGGGAAAACAAAGCCAGATGAAATACACTGAAGCAATTCTGGGTTTTCCTAGGTCCTGAAATAAATTAACACTGCAACATAAAGTTGCACAAGTGAGGCATGTGGAATTTTGGATAGTTTTTAGATAGATATTCAGACAGAGTTACATGGCATATACTTTTCTCTTTAAGGTTAAGTTTTCCATTCCCTAGCTATTTATTTTATTCCCTTTAGTTCTCAGTCTTCTGTATTTATATGTTTAGTTTAACGATTGCTGTATATTTATTTCCTTGTACAACATGTCAGGCTTGGGACTGAGAATATCTATCTATCTATCTATCTATCTATCTATCTATCTATCATCTATCTATTATCTATCTATCTATCAACTATCTATCATCTATCATCTGTCTATCATCTATCTACCTATCAACTATCTCATACATCATATCAAATAATGTTTATAATTTAAATAAAAACTTAGGTAAATATTAGTAGCTATTTTTTATAGAAACAAGGATACTACTATTACCAAATTCTTAATAACTTGTTAGTCATTGTTTATTTTTTAATCAACCTACACTAAAATTACATGAGATTATTGAAGAAAGGTGTTTTCATTTGAAAGATTGATAAGTATCTCTGTAGATCAGCATTTCCTAATAGATCTTCCAAATACATATACATAAATGAAAGAATACGTGGAGAAATAATTCTAAAAATGTTTGGTGACATGAAGGAAAATTAGATTCCTAAATACATAACTTCACTGAGTTCTTGGTCTCCTTATGTATTGTATGAAATATTTTACAAACATGTATTACCAAAGGATCTTTCTATACAAAGCCTTTGTAGGACAGGTTTTGGAAGAAAATGACTGTCAAGTCAAAAGCTTTCTATTCACAGTTCCATATTTTAAACTACGTAATGTCATGGTACTGATTTGCTCTTAAATATTAATGTGTAACTTTTGTGACATGGGCGATGAAATCTAAGATTTCTTTTTTCTTTTAAAAAATATTTATTTATTTTAGGGAAAAAATATTTATTTATTTATATTTAGCCTGCTTCTCCCTCTCTCACTCCCCCTGCTTGTGTTCCCTCTCTAGCTGTGTTTCTCTCTGCCAAATAAATAAAATCTTTAAAAAAAATAAAAAAAAAATAAAAATATATTTATTTATTTTAGAGAGAGAGGGGGAGATTGTGAGTGGGAGGAAGGACAAAGGGAGAGAATCTTCAAGCAAACTCCTGACTGAGCACTAAGATGGATGCAGGGCTTGACCTCACAACCCATGAGATCGTGATCTGGGCTGAAACCAAGAGTCAGACACTTAATAACTAAGCCACACAGGCAGCCTTAAATCCAAGATATCTGTGGCCTTTTTGTCACAGACATTTTATGATTATATAATTGTATATTACACATCATCATGATAAACTCATACTGCAGTGTTAAGGATGAATAGCCTATTTTTCTCTGGTAAACTCTATTTTACGGGAAAAAAATGTATAAGTTACTATTTTTAATCCAAGTAAAGCTAATAGCAGTTTTCTACCCAGAAAGGCAAACACAACCTTCATTCTGCCAAGATGTAGCTCTCACCAAGATTTTGTTCCTCCATACTGCTATATAGGACTTTCCTCTGTAATACATGTCCATATGCAAAGTACTGAATCTGGACTGGAGCTAGAGAGCCTTTGACTTTATTTATTTACACTTTACAGTTGATATAGTAATGTACCCAGATAAAATGTTTATGCAACTATGAGCAGAAAGTTATGACAGAAAGAGCATTGGCCAGGTCTAAGTGTTACTAAAGATAATTAATTTAACAACTTTGAGTCTTGACTTTCATTATTGCAAAATGAGAGGATAAATCTCTATCTCTATCTTTTCAATCTTACAGTAGAGTGACTACAGTTTATCATCCAAATCCAAACACTATTTATTTATTTATACAGTGAAAGCAGCAATTTTATTCAACCTTAAAAAACACATGAACTCTCTCCAATATTATGCTCAGTGAGTAAAGCATGTGACTCTTGATTTCAGGGTTGTAAGTTTAAGCCCTATGTTAGGTGTAGAGATACTTAAAAATAGCAGAAATAAAAATAATAAATAAATGCACCAAGACTACCACAGTTAGATGTTTAACGTATTTGAGATTTTGTGTAAAAACAAGATCACAAAACTAAAAATAAATTTTCTATGAGATGGCAAGTTTGGATCCTTGATTAGTAAACTCTGATTTCCCACTAGTAAAATACCTACCTATGGATGTAGGATACTTGTGTTTAATAATCAAAGATAGATCATTGAAAAATATCCAGTTCCTTTTTTTCTATTTTAATTCATAAACAGAGAATTTATAAAAAAAACCCCAAATATTTATGGACTTTCATTTTGGTCCCAGAATTAGTATAATAGGTTATTTTCAGCTTTAAAGGGATGAAATGGTACACTGTTAATAATTACACCAAGTTAGTAGGTATGATCAGGTCTGTTTTGGGCTAATTGGAATGCGTGATTACCCTTCCTACCAAGCAGAGTCAAATGAAATAATGTGTGACAGAAGGTTGAAAGTCTTAGTAGTTGTATGAACACGGGGTAAAATGAAGTCTTATTACATAGATGTGCTTTTGATGAAGAGAGAGAGATCGTTGGGCTACTTTCAACTTAAAAATGGACAACAGGCTTATAGCAGAGTTACTCGTTACCCAGCCTCATGCTAGGAGGAAGCTCTGAGACTAGAAAGTTGTAGGATTGCTCATTATTAGGTTAGGGCTCTGAGTGCTTTAATGGCTGGCTAATTACTAGAACTAACTGTCTGTGTGGTGATGGGAATACACATGTTATTCCAAATATAAGGGACCCTGTCTCTGGCTTTGTACTGTCATTGAGCAAACTACTTTTCAAGGTCCTTTTCTCCAAATAAGCCATATCTTAAAATTTATAGATAGGTGCCCATGTCTAGAAACATTTATATTTGTTATTTTACCTTCTATTGCTTGAACAGAAAATATTTTATTCAATATTAACTTCTATTGGCCAGTAGTAGACATGTCTGCCATAGATATATCCATAATTAAACATTGAAGAATAGCATAGTTGCCATTTCAATTTAAACTGTCTGTAGTCTTTCCTGAATTATGAGGAAAGTAGGGCATCTGATTTAAATTACTATGCAAGATGAAAAGGTTAAATATTTGGTCTCCCATATTATATACATGCATTCCCCAAATAAGGTATTTGAAGTAAACCTTACCTCTTTGATGTAAAACTCTCAAGCTGTTTGACAGTATCCAAATGGCTTTCCAAACATATACATTTCTTTTGTTCTTTGTATTCATTTAAACTTCTTGTCCAAACAAGGGCCATTTATAGCATGGGGATAAGAATACTATGAATACACAGATCAGTGCCAAGATTACAAAATCCATTTCATCATTGTTTATTCTAGCAATCTAACCAAAGTCATTCTTCAGCAAATCTTATTAGTCTAGATATGAACCCCAGGCCCTGCAGTAAGCTATTTGTGATTAATTTATGCAGCTACTCACTTCCATTTCCTATTAATAATATTTTTATCATATAACTGTATTCAAGGGCTTAGCATTTTATCTGATTTATACAGGCATTTAATACATTTTGCTGATGCAAGTTCTAATGTATTTAATAAAACGGTCTACAAACTTCATTATTAATGTGTACATTTCATAGATAACTGAGACTGTACCTCCTATCTAGGTCATACTCTAAACAATTTATAACAATTTTTAATGTTTTATTTAGATGCCTTTGGAATGTGGAATGGAGGTCTTGAAATGAGCCCAAGGCAGCTTAGGTGGCATACTTATTCTGTGGGGTACTTTTACAGCTCTAATGGGGATTCCATGCACATAAGGCTCCTTTTGAAGCCTGTATTTTAAGTAGATCTGTATATATTATGGGCCATTTTTTCCTCTGCAATAAAAACATGAACAGGATAAAATTCATCAAGTCTGTTTTTTTTTTTCTCCCACTATATTTAAGTTATAGTGGATTTCTACTCTTAGCATTTTGAACTTTTTTTGCTTTAATACCAAATGTACTTTCCTAGCACATATTCTTGAGATGACAACAGCTTCCGACTTTATAGCTATTAGGAGATAAGATTGGAGTAAGATTCTGACTATAATAAATATATATAATTATACATAAATACGAGTATTTCTATAATTAATTGGAAATGAAATAAATATTTCTCAGTTGTTCTTGCAACACAATACATGGTCTTAAAGGATGCTAAAGCAGAAGAAAATATCCAGTATTTCCATACAGGCACCATGTTAGCCAGAGGAAAGTGGGTGGGATCAATTGTGTGTGAGTCAGAGCACAAAAAAGTCTAGGAAAAAAATGAAATAGAGAGGTCCTCACTCAGCCCCCTTCCTCCTTTTAAAGCTTGTTACTCTCACTGAAGGAGAATTCTGATTTCTCTATACAGATTATAAGAAAGTAAAAAAGAACAGAAAATAAAGTCTGATTTAGGAGGCAGAGAAATTCTTAGCCCGTAGAAACATAGTTGTGTTCATTACTCTTACCACTTTTTATTTTTTTTTAATTTCGGAAGTAGAAGTAATACATGTTCATTTTACATTTTGAAAAAAACCCACAAATATTTTAAAGAAAAATATTAACTATCTCCCCTTCAGCTCCTTTTAATATTAATAGCTTCCTGGTATCTCCCCAGGCCCTTATCCATCCACATATATGGGGTTTATTGCTTTTCTTAAAAAAAAAAGTAGCAATTACTTTGGCTCTTAATTTCCTTATTTAAAATATATCATGGTCATCTTTCTAAATTAGAATATATTTTTGACTAATTCTTTTTTTAATAACTGCATTAACACCCTCAATATGCTCATACCATAATAGATAAAATTATTCCTTCATTGAAAGAGATTCTGATTATTTTCAGTTGTTTTGCCATTATAGTTATATGCTGCAATATTTAGTTAGTACTGGTTATTTTGTTTAAAAGGTTTAGATTTTCAAGAGTTGGGCACCTGGGTGGCTCAGTGGGTTAAAGCCTCTGCCTTCAGCTCAGGTCATGATCTCAGGGTCCTGGGATCGAGGCCCGCATCGGGTTCTCTGCTCAGCGGGAGCCTGCTTCCTCCTCTCTCTCTGCCTGCCTCTCTGCCTACTTGTGATCTCTCTCTCTGTATCTGAAAAAAAAAATTAGGCTAGCAGCATGGAGCACGGACACATGACAGTCATCAAATTTGAGAAGAATTTAGTAAAGGGACCAATTATAAAGGAACGGGTAGGATTTTGGAAGACTATAAGGTATAGTTCAATCCATTAATTCTAATAACAGTAGTGAATTACCATTTCTAGACCAGGAGGCTCTAGAAGGCAGAGGGAATGTGTGAAGAATACCCTAAGGAATTGCAATCTTCCTTAGGGATGTGGTCAGCCAGTAGAGAATCTGATAAAAAGGAATTGGCCACATACATCATGTGACATCAGTCTTCTCCATTTCATCATCTTTATGGGCTAAATACAACTAGAAATTAAAGTATCAAGCATCTAACTAATGTAAACTTTATAGGTCAGTTTCCCAGGAGCACAAAGAAGGATGGAAAAAAGGGGA
Source organism: Spilogale gracilis (assembly GCA_004023965.1). Taxonomy (NCBI): domain Eukaryota; kingdom Metazoa; phylum Chordata; class Mammalia; order Carnivora; family Mephitidae; genus Spilogale; species Spilogale gracilis. Next base: position 79,630 of record PITA01005841.1, read on the forward strand.
GGAGAATGGAGTGGAAAATATACCCCTTAGCACTCCCTTTCATTCCCTGAATGTTGGCCCTTCCCTTGGTCCACATAAAATGCTTGTGCTCCCACCATGAGACCATGAAAATCTCAATATTTATCATTGTGAGGGTAGAATCAGTTAACAAACAAAAGCTGTACATCATTTTGTCCAAATATGTTAGAGAAATTCATAGTTTTTCAGTATCTGCACCTTTCAATTTTTAAAATTTGCTAATTTGATAGAAAAAATTTAAATCTCATCCGAAATAATTGCAATTACCTTTATTCTGTTGAGTGGAGCATATTTTCAAATGTTTATTGGCTATTTAGATTTTCTTACCTATGAAATACCTATTTGTATCCTTTGCCAAATTTTTCTACTATATTATTTGAAAGAGTTCTTTGAATATTAAGTATCCATTCATCCTCATCCATAGAACCACATAGAACCGATTTTGTTCTATGTGATGGGACCCAGGAAACAAAATAGGCAAAAATACCTGCCTTCATAAAAGTCATATCTTAGAGTTCGAAGACAATAAATAAATGAATATAATGTATAGTGTATTAGATGGTGAAACCTAATGCAGGAGAGAGGATGCCAAATGCAGAATGTCTAGGAAATGCAATTTTAAATGGGATATTCAGAAAATGCTCTTATGTAATGTAAGTGAAGTCCCAAATCCCAAGGATCTAAGATCGTGATTGGTATCTGTACCTTGGGAAGAACATTACAAACAGAGAGAAGAGCAAGCACAGATTCCCTTTGGTGAGCATTTCTGATTGATGGATTTCTGATTGATGGATAAATATAAATGGCATGGAAATCTGTGTTGTGGGAGCACAGCAGGAGTGGGTGAGAAAGGTAGAAAATGAGATCAAGCAGGTGTGTGTGTGTGTGGGGGGGCTGATTGCATATGGCCCAGGGGGTTGTTCTAAAGACTTGTGTTTTTATTATGAGTGAAGTGGGAAATTATTAGAAAGATCTGAGCTGAGGAGTGACAGGATCTAACTCATTTTTTAAAGAATCACCCTTGCTGCCAAATTGATAATATAATTTTGGCCAGAGAGGGAAGAGCGTTGGTGGTAATGGCAGAACCAAAAGAGAACTTTGAGACTATTTCAATAATCCAGGAATAAGATGATAGTAGCTTGCATTGGGGTGGCTGTGGAGGATAAGGAAACTTGAATTCTGGACATATTTTGAAGGCATAGCAGATAAAGAGTTATTGAAGTTTTTGATGTTGCATTTAAACTTGTTTATGTTTAAGGATCAGTGGTCTTGTTAAGGACAGGTTAAGTTTGAGATGCTTATTACACATCCCAACTAGGGTCATAGCTTGAGTACTTTGGAAAGATAACCAGCAGGAGATATTTTCCCTTTGCACATAAAATATGTTATGATTGCCTTTTTACAAGCTTGCATTTATATTTTGAAATTTTTGCCATTCTTTCTGATGTTCCTATTTTCTGTTTATTCCTTTGTGCATTCTGAGTTTCGGATTTGCTTAGCAAAACCTCCAAAAGCACAAATTTGTAAATGTAATTATTTATTTTTCTTCTAATCATATTTATGATTAGAAAAGAGATAGACTTATGTTTTTTATACATCTTATTTTTAATTTTATATAAATGTAAATCATATAAATTATAATTATATTTATTTTTAATATAATTAAAATCATATTAAATTATAATTATATCAAAATTAATTTTAAATTAATGTATAATTATATAAATGTATAATTATAGATGTATAATTATATTACACATTTATATAATTTATAGTATAAATTATATAAATGTATAATTTAAATTAACTATAATTATATTTTAATAATTATATAATACTATAATTTTAATTCAATACAATATAATTTTAAAATGTACTATATTTAAAAATATAAAGGAGGTAGTCTAGCTTTGTTACCAGATGGAAGCCAATAATAAGCAGTTGTTTTATTTTTTTAAAGATTTTATTTATTCATTGGAGAGAGAGGGATAGACAGAGAGAGCACAAGCAAAAGGAGAGGCAGAGGGAGAGGGAGAAGCAGACTCCCCAAGGAGCTGGGAGCCTGACATGGGACTCGATCCAAGGCCAGGGTTCATGACCTGAGCCAAAGGAAGATGCTCAACCATCTGAACCACCCCGTCACCCCTAAAGTAAAATAGTTATTTACCTGTATTTTTGAATATGGCAAAATAAGTATTGTCCAGTTTTTTTAAAGGTGAACAATGTAGAGGAACATTAAAAAGGAAGAAGAAAGTTAAAGATTTTAAGACCCTGTATACTGACATAGTCTGTAAAAAGGATCCTGTAAAGAAAATATCATTTTTTTCAATATGTACACAAGTGATTAATCTTCTGGATTGTATTCCTTACTAATATCATTTTTCCCCTTTAACATTAAATGAAGAGTATACTTTTTACAACCTTAATAATGACAAATATCATTCCTCTCTGCCCCACTCACATGTCTCTTTATATCTGAATATGGATAATCTTCACAAAGCCTTCTGTTTTACAAAGACTATTATCAGTTATAGTAAGACAGTTATGTTTATATCATGGACATTTCTATGTTGTTTTTTTTTTCAAGATGATTTGGGTTTATATCATGTTTGCATCTGAGGAGTATTGCCTTGTTGCATATCCAGGGATAGAAAACACATTTAAGAAATATTGAGTTTATCTATTAACCAGTAATGAATTTTTGATGGCTAAGCAGACTTAAGACTTTTTTTAAAATTTAAACACATTAAATAAAAAAGAAAAAATATGGGAAAGTTATTATCCACTAACATAATTTAACATTCAGCAAACTTTTTCAAACTTTAATATAAAAACCTATTAGAAAAACAAAAAGTCCAGTATCAATTATAGCAAAGAGTCATATTTTTCCTTTGGAAAAATAGATAAAAATGAGCCTTAAATTTGCTTAGCAATTAACAATTCATTAGTATATTGATGTTCTTGATTTCTAATATATATATAGGCATATATACATTTACATCTAAAAAATTATTAAGTTGTACTATTTGTCTTGATTTTTTTTCAATAGTATCTTAGGTTTGAAGATATCAAGTCAGATCTGATGAGCCTTGACAATGAGCTAGTCTTTGGGAGGTAATATAAAGATAGTTTGATGAAAATAGAGAATAAAACTGAACTAAGAACAACAAAAATCCAAGGAAGAATAGGAAGGGTAAGAGGAGAACATGTGTGTTTCTGAAGTTTAGAGGTGATCTTGAGGAAAGGAAAATATAAATCATGTGGTACTTGTCCAGTTTTGAGCCATCATTCTTTAGAGGTGCTATTTTCACTTCCAAGTTAAAGACTTAATTTGGAAGGCCCATAACAAAACTAAATGCATTTGCAATCAAAGTATTTGACAGATTCATGGAAACCTACAAACACAAGCCTATACACCTTATTTCATGGAACTAGTTTAAAGAGGTTTTTAAGCAACTTGACCACAAATTTGACTTCAGTGTCATTTGGAAATATTTTCAGGTATAAGTGGATGACATAACATGTTGAAGAAAATAAAACATCAAAAGGAAATAGTTAACCAAATATTTAGCAGGCTCTAATTATTTTTTCTCTTTCAATCAGGCATTAAGGGTCAACATGTGCAGGGCTTAAGTTAGTGAGACGCCCTGGACCAACCTTCCTAGTGTTTAGCTTTTGCAAGATGCGGTAGAGCTGCTGAGCACATGGAGACTGTTCATTTGAAAATACATTTAATTTGTAAATCCAGATACATGGCAAAGTTTAGTCCACTTTGTTTCTGGCTTCACATCACATCTGCTGAGAGCTGCTCTGTGTGCTATAAAATAAATAAACATTTCCCACTTGGGGCAGAGCTCTGAAGCCAGATCAGACCAAGGCCAAGTATTGAATGATATTTTAATATCATTAAATTTTGAATGGTAATTAAGAGTAAACAAGACTAACATAATTTGTCTCTTCAACTTGAACAGTTTAAAATATAATATTCACATAATGATACTATCAGAAATATATGTAAACGTGTCTCAGACTTTATCAATAGTGCACTCAGACAATGAGTAAAGAGTAGCAAGGCATCACTCAATGGCTCCAATATTTTTTAGCCCATCAAACCAGTTAGTATTTATCCAGCTGCTTGTGTTTTTCAGTTTTGCTTTGGTCTGAGTGACTTTAAAACTTTTAAAGTTGGCTGATATTTTCTTACATTATATATTAGCATGACTAAACAATAAAAAAGAACACTAGAATACTCATTATGACTAATTTCTATTCTTTTTACCAAGTTTCTCATCGAGTCAAAAAAAAAAACCAAACTGAGCTGGGAACGCAGATTCTAACCCAATAGATGGAACTATAGAAATGTCCTCTGGGGAAATTGTTACCTGCTAGGCACAGGTAACAATTCAAATTTGTGTTCATTTTTTTTTTTAAAAAAGATTTCATTTATTTATTTGACACAGAGAGAGAGAGATCACAAGTAGGCAGAGAGGCAGGCAGAGAGAGAGGAGGAAGCAGGCTCCCTGCTGAGCAGAGAGCCTGATGCAGGCATGGATCCCAGGACCCTGAGATCATGACCTGAGCTGAAGGCAGAGGCTTTAACCCACTGAGCCACCCAGGCACCCTACATTCATTTTTTAAAATTAAAAATTCTGTTCCTCAGTCATATAACCCACAATGCTGTCAATAGCCACATGTGACTAGTGGCCACTGTAAATACAGATATAGGGCAGATATAAAATATATCCATAAAATTAAGAAAATCCTACTGGGCAGTATTGCTAGAATCGAGTACATTGATGAGGGTTTTGTTCCTCACTTCTTCTCTACTCTGTGATGTCTGCTTTGCTAGAGATGTGATTGATTCAGTGACTGGATCCAGTTTTGCTCATGCTCTACTGAGCATTTCAAAGTCATGTTCTGGTGCCAGGAATTTATCATCTATTTTTCTACTTTATCATCTATTTTTAGCACCTATTTATCATCTACTTTTCTGCCATTTCTTAACTAGGAGATCATTGTGGTTTGTACTTATAGGTAGTTATTTTTTTTTATTCCATTAATTTAACTGTGTGTCTTATATAATGCTTTCGTGGGCCTGAAATGAAAGATTTAGCTCTTACCTGCATATACTCATTTTTGGCTCTAGAAACTTTGGAGATGTGTAGTCTTGTATGACAGTGCCAATTATTGATTTTCTGGTTGTAGAAATTTTATTAATGCATCGTTCTGTATCCAACTCTATATGGTTTAGTCTAAAATAAGTTATATAGAAATTGATTAATTCGGAGACATCAATGTTCATTATGTGTCTCAATGCACTATTGTAGATATAGCTTTTGTCGTTTTAAAAACTGTAACCAATGCTGAGATTGGTTTTCTTGAAACACAAAACAACATTTTCTTCCACTAGTGGAGTAAAAGAGAATGAAATGTTTTAATATTCTAGCTTCAGTCTAAAACATAAAACATATGGTTGATATCAAATGTGAATGAACAACCTGTAAAAGATATTTGAAGTTGACCCCTACCATGAAAAGAAAAGATATTATTGAGTCTCAGGCTTAGGGAAATGAAGTTGTGCAATTAGTTATTATGACATAAAACTTGTGTTAGACCTTTCCAGACTATTCATTTCTTTTTATGTTTGATTTTTAATACTTTCAATCACACATTGATTTATAAATTATGTTTTATAAATAATGTTTTAAACATCCATAAAAGCATAAATGGCACTATCTGATAAAAAATGTGATAGACTAGAGTAAGTAGATTTTTTAAATTAAGATGTTATTTTGTTCATTCAGAACATACATCTCCATTGATATGTTGCAATGAACTGTGAAAGCATTACCATTAAAGTTTTCCACAGCTCCTTATTTTTACACCATTTCCTTAGTGCACTCTCATACTGACTCAGCTTGCATGTGTGACTTCCTTTGCTTAATATTATAGTTCAAAATCTTGAGTGAAACAGAGACTAGAAAAACCTCTTGTACATTTTTACTTTATCTTCCCTCCATGTGGTTGCCATGGGAAATATCTGGACTAGTCTGTCAAAATAATATGACAGATGCATAGAGGAGATTGTAATGACACATTTGAGTTCATTCTAGACCCAGCGGCACCTAGCTGACCTCGCAGTTGACTAAAGACCCATGAACAAGCCTGGCTGCGATGAGTCAAGCCAAGCCCTTAGCGGAATCACCCAGGGGACCCACAGACTCATCAGCAGAAAGGAACATTTATTAGCATTTGCCATGGGAATTTGTGGTTGTTTATTATGGTAATAGAGAAGTGGCTCCGGCTAAAATCAGAGCAAAGCCAATCAAGGTACAGCACTGTTACATTTTACTAGACATTCTATATTTCTCCTGAAAGCCTTATTTCATATCGTATAGAGTGGTGTTCTTTCTGCATGACTAGAAGTAATGGGAATTTATTTCTATTCTCCAAAAAAACTCCATTCCAGAAAATAATTCAAATTCTAATAAAAATACTATTAACATTTGATATTTAAATTTGAAGTTCTCTTTTAAAAAATACTAGAAATGCTACTTTTCATTTTTTCAAATTTAATATAATTTTATATTTATTTGTATTTGTATTTATTTTTATTTATTAGAATTCACATTTATTTTATATTCAATTTTTATTTGTCATAGTTAGTGATAATCTTAAGTATTTCTTTATACATATATCATAAAAATAACTTCATAATTTCGATGTTTCTCTTTGTTTTATTTCTCAAACTCCTTAAACTCAGACTCCACTCCTCATGTCTACTTGTACACTCTACTCATTCTCCTACCTGACTCCTCCATGTAATTCAAATATTCTACCAAAGAAAGTCATCTTTCTAATTTCCAAATCCAGAGGATTCATTTTGTTTGGCTGTCCCCTGTGTAGTTCAACAGAGCTCTCCACTCCCTGGATGAATTTCTCTTGTCTTTTTACCCCACGACAGCATTCTCTAATGGTCTGTTTGTCTTATCTCACCTTTACGCTTATTAGTTCTCTGTTATCTTCTTTATTTAATCATTATTTATTTTACTCCAGAATTTTGTTCTTGGTTCTCTTTTCATTCCACCTGAACTCTCTATGTAATGTCATCGCTTCCTCTGACTTTAACTACCACCTATAACTTGATTATCCTTAAGTCTAAATCTTCATCCCGGTGATGTGTTTTGAGCTCTAAACTGATCATTTAAGGGCCAAAATGAAGTTTATATGTCCTTTGACCAGACCCACTTCTTTATATTTTCTACTTTAGTGAAGGGCTTCTTTAACAACTCTGATCTGAAGCATAAACAGAAGGCATTGCAAACTCTCACCTCTCCTTTCATGACCACATCTACGGAAGGAGCCTTGTGCATTCACACCATGCAATGTATCTTCTATATGCCTCCTCCTTATGAGAGCTTCTCCTTTAACTTTGCCCTAATAATTCTCATTTAAATTGTTTAAAGAACTTCCCTCTATTTCTCTTCCTGACGTTTTGAGGCTTTTCAACTAACCTTCAATAGGCACCAAATTTATCTTTCTAATAAACATATCTGAGCATGCGATTCCACACTGAAAATTTCTCTGTGACTATCAAATACATGAAGCATAACATTTAAACTTTTATATTGAGATAGTCAACTGAAATTTGAATAGCAATAAACTAAATATGCATATGCATGACTACCTTCTTTGTATTCTTCTAGGACAAATCCCAGGGTGCATATATATATATATATATATATATATATATATATATATATATATATGTAAAATGTGTGTGTGGTGTGTGTGTGTGACAGAGAGAGAGAGAGAGAGAGAGAGTGAGTTAACAATGCTAGAAAACCAGAAAGTCTGCTCCAAGAAACTATGTGGGCTTTCTGGAATATGGATGGAATATAGCATCAGATACATAGAGTAAAAATTCCAGTGGAAATCAGAATTTTATACTGCAGGAGAAACCCTGCAAAGTGTAAAACATGATCACAGAACAACTCTCTTTCTGGTGAAGTAAACTTTTGGTGAAACAGGGATCCAGAAGCAAACACAGAGGAGTTAATTGAAGCCATTGCTTTAAGAGGAGCTGGGTCACTATGATTCCAATGTTTATGCTTTTAATAAAAAATACTTCTGGGAAGTAACAAAGAAGATCAGTGCTACTTTCATAATAGACTCTCCACTTACTATTAAAAATATAGTATTGATCAGTTGAAGGTCATACTAGAAATAAAATAGAACACTGCACCTATATGTAAGTATATCCTTGTACTATATAAGCCAAGCATAGTTTAACTTCATTTGCTAAGCTCTAATACAGTTGTGTGCAGTTGATCTAATTTTGTTGTTGGTTGCAAAGTCAGAATAACTGGATCTGATATTCTGAAGACCACTTCACTTTGGCTGCTTAACACTTAGCTCAACCTCTGCAGATATTAACTGAACAAATAAATTTTGGCAAAAAGGCAAACTTCCATTAAGAAATGGGGAAAAATGTCCCCTCATATAAGCGAGTAGATAATAGACATCTGAAACCTTTGCACATTGGAAATTGCCCTCCCCCAAATCAAATGCTCTTGTTCTCTAACATATAAAATAGATTTTTGAGTATCTGCTAAGCTTTTGCCAGTACCTCACTGTTGAATAATTTTCTAGATTCTGTAACTCCCAACCCTGGTGTGTGAGACACACAACACAACACACACACACACACACACACACACACACACACAAACACACACATACACACTGACTAAGCTAACCAGAATCATTTTCTGTTTCTTGTAACCAAATATATTATTAGCTTGATCTTAGAAAAAACTTTCACCTGCATGAAAGTACCAATGGGTCAAAAACAATGACTCATGCTTGGAGGCAAACATTAATCTTAAAATTGAATGAAATATCTAATTGAACAATTATTTGTTAGATAGAGGCAATGGCATGAATTTTTCTTCCTTTTGTATTCTGATACAGCAATATCATTCAACCTTCTGCTTTGACAAAATATAAAATTTAAAAATTAAGTGTGTGTAATAAATACTTTTTTGTATGTTAGGGACTATGTCTGACCTGATTCTGAATCTGTTGAACTGGTTCAGGAAAAGTTCTTTTGATGAGCTCCGTGGGATAGAGAGCAAATAGAAAACTGGAGCTATTGTTCTTTACCCCAGGTAAACATTGTTTTAGCATCAACTAAAAAAGTATCTTAAGAATAGTTGGAGAACATACTCAGCATTAATGCCTCCCTGCCTAGTGAGATTGTCTCATTATTATGCCAGTTTGACTCTATGAAAAAGGGGGGTCAAATATCTTATTCTGTCTCTACATCTATAGCCAATGTAATGTAATTAGGGTGATGTGGAATTGTTTAATTATGAATGTCAAAATGCAACAGGATACCTGCAGAACCAAATTTCGTCTTAGGTAAATCTATCCCTACAAGGTGGGAAAAAAAAATCCCAAACATTTCATGCTCTGAGCAAAATAAAACTTTTGGTACATGATATCCTGTCTTTAAATTTAACTATTTTTACATCCTCAATAATAACATGAAAGAAAATAAATGTGGGCTATTTTATTTATAGGCATAAAAAGGTTAAATGCCACTCAAGATGAACCCAATTATAAAAGCCTTCTTTCTGGATATTCATATAAGTAAATTTAATGTAAATTCAAATTCCTATGGTTTTATAATCTCAGGAAAACAGAGAAACAGATATCCAATATACTAAATAATGATATTACTTCACAGAATGGACCTTTAAAAGAATTTACATGTCTAGTTATCCTGAAAAAAATTTAGAAATAGGGAACATTTTATTTTTGTTATTTTAATATGTGGAAGAAGTTTTCACTTAAAAGTGATGTATTTGAAGAGGAAACAAAAAATATACTTTACCATGGCAAATGTAAACATTTACTCCATCTGTATGTGAGTGGTTTGTTTGCTTCATATTTCATAATTAGAATTAAAATATGTTGTTTAATATATAGTATAATAACATATGAAAAATACATACAGCTTTCACACATTTATTTTTACTTTTAATATAGTTATTACTCTTTGCTTTATATTAATAAATATAAGCAGGGTTGCATGTTTTAGAAAATGTAATTTAGTAACGTAATTCCTAATTGGAGTAACAAGCAAAAAAAATAAATGCTATTAATAATATAAAATGCAGGGAAGTCTTATTTTTGTTTTAAATTGAGGTATAGGGGCGCCTGGGTAGCTCAGAGGGTTGAACCTTTGCCTTTGGCTCAGGTCGTGATCTCAGGGTCCTGAGATCAAGCCCCACATCAGAATCTCTGCTCAGCAGGGAGCCTGCTTCCTCCTATCTTTCTGCCTGCCTCTCTGTCTACTTGTGATCTCTCTCTCTGTCAAATAAATAAAGAAAATATTTTTTTAAAAAGTGGGTTATAATGGACATATAACATTATATTAGTTTCAGGTTTACAGCATCATGAATTGATATTTGTATGTATTGCAAAATGATCACCACAGTAAGTCTAGTTAACATTCATCAACATACATAGTTATAATTTTTTTCTTATGGTGAGAATGAACTGCTCTCTCTTAAACGGTTTGCCCAAGGTATTTGGCAGAGTTTAGAATTAGGTTCAACTTTTTAATTCATAAAAGTTATTTTTTGTCTTGTGTCAGCATAATAGACATTTTACTAACCAAAGTTTTAGAATTTAGAAACAAGTTAAAGTGTTTTAATTTGTAATTTTCCTGTTGAGAGATATAGTGAAGGTACTGAAAAAATGTTGCATCCATACAGAAAGAAGATTAAGAGACAAGGTTTTAGGGATTTTCTTATTAAGAGTTAGATATGTTAAATACATAAGATTGCTGAATGCCAAGCAGTATAACCATAAACTGTTAAAGTATAGGGCATACCTATTCCACAAAATGAGTCTGATTCTTTACTCACAAACTGTAGCGTGTTGTGGATCCTTCAGTCAATAATGTGATACCCTCCTCAATAAGACTGTAGAAAGCTATCATTTAAAATTAATCCCCCTACAAATTAATTAGGTACGGCAGGGGGTTGTTAGGTCCCCATTTTACAGATGAGGAAGCAAAGGTAGGAAAGTTTAAGATAACATGCCACAGGCCTCAGTTAATGAAGGCACATTATACTTACTAGTTCCATTCTCTGAGGACCTTGAAGCACCAGACTGAATCGTTAATCCTTTTAATTTTACTGTGCATTTGGTAGGGGAAAGGTACAATTATCCTTATTTTACCTTTAAGGAGAATGAACTGCTCTCTCTTAAACGGTTTGCTCAAGGTATTTGGCAGAGTTTAGAATTAGGTTCAACTTTTTAATTCATAAAAGTTATTTTTTGTCCTGTGTCAGCATAATAGACATTTTACTAACCAAAGTTTTAGAATTTAGAAACAAGTAAAAGTGTTTTTGATATCCTGTCCTGATCTTCAACCATTACATAACATTTTCTTCCCGTATTTTCTTTTTCAAAAAAAGATTTTATTTGGAACACCTGGGTGGCTCAGTGCTTAAGCCTCTGCCTTCAGCTCAGGTCATTATCCCGGAGTCCCAGGATCGAGCCCTGCATTGGGCTGCCTGCTCGGCAGGAAGCCTGCTTCTCCCTCTCTCACTCCTGCTGCTTGTGTTCCCTCTCTGGCTGTGTTTCTCTCTGTCAAATAAATAAAATCTTAAAAAAAAAAGATTTTATTTACTTATTTATTTATTAGAAATAGAGAGAAGAAGGACAAGCAGGGAGAGGAGCAGAGGAAGAGAGATAATCCCAAGCCGACTCTGCACTCAATGCAGAGCCTGACATGGGGCTTGATCCCAGGACCCCAAGATCATGACTTGAGCCAAAAATCAAGAGTCAGACACTTAACTGACAGAGCCACACAGGCACTCCCCCCAGTATTTTAAAAGAATGAATCAATTTTTAAATTAGTGTCACCTCAGACTGACAGTATCTGCTAGAAAAAATATAGCCAGATGTCTTAGTCTCTTCAAGCTGCTATAACAGAATCCCATAATTGGGGTGGCTTCTAGCAACAGAAGCTATTTCTCATACTTCTGAAGGTTGGGAAACCCAAATCTAAGTGGTGGCAGATTCAGTATCTGGTGGGATCCCATTACCTGCTTCCTAGATAGCTATCTTCTCCCTGTGTCCTTAAATGTTGGAAGAGAGGGGGATCTCTCTGGAGTTTCTTTGAACAGGGCACTAATCTCATTCATGATGGCCCCATCTTCATGACCTGATAACCTTCCAAAGCTCCCAACCTATTACTGTCACATTGGGGATTAGGTTCTAATATATGAATTTTGGGGGCACACATACATTCAGTCTATATAGCACCAGAAGCAATGAGTATTGGTTTAAATATTTGAGAAATGTAATGAGCAGCCTGTATGAAACATTTAAGTATAACTCTGATCTTAATTCTACATCTTAATTCTACTACTGATTGCTAATAATGATAATTTATTATATATTAATCAAATATTTTTAAAATATACGAAATTTCAAGTAATAGCCACATAGATATCTCTTCCCCAATCATTAACTCTAATTCTTAGTTCGGTGTCTTTGGACATTGTTGAGAGTATTTAATAACTAAATGTAGAGAATAAATATATGCTTAAGAAAAGAGAATTTATTTATACTAAAGAAAATTAAAGAAAAAAGCTGACTAAAATAACAAAATAATAAAATCATGTATTTTTAAAGCTAGAATAAATCAAGACTTCTTTTTGAATCCTCTTTTTAAAATTATTGAACATTTGAAAAATGACTTGCTCAAAATTGCACAATAAGAGCTAGAAACTTGTAGAGTTTCCAACCTTCTAATTCAGTACTTTTTCCAGGTCAAATAAAAGTAGAGTGTAATGAATATAATACCCAGAAAAATTGAATAAGGATTAGTCCTATAAGGCATATATATATTACCTAGTTGCTTTAAACTGAAGTAAGTTTGGAATCCCCTACATAAGTAGTAGAAGGTCTTCCCTCTCAAAGAGTGAAGTCAATATAATCAGAAATAAATATGTAAATGCCTTTCCATTTGACTTCTTTTTCAAATATCCTTGCTTTTTTATGTTTTAAAATTTTTAATATTTTTTTTAACTTTTAAAAAATTTTAATCACCAGTGCTCATCATGACAAGGGCACTTTTTAATTCCCATCACCAGTTCCACTCATCCAATCCCCTCATCTCCTCTGGTAATTATCCACTTGTTCTCTGTAATTAAGAATCTGTTTTGTGCTTTGTCTGTCCCTCTTTCTTTTTTTCCCCTTTGCTCATTTGTTCTGCTTATTGGATTCCATATATGAGTGAAATTATATGGTGTTTGTCTTTCTTTGGCTGACTTACTTCATTTAGCATAACACTGTCTAACTCCATCCATTTCATTGCAAATGGCAAGATTTCATTCTTTTTATGGTGAATAATATTCCATTATATGTATACACTACCTGTTCCTTATCCATTCATTACTCAGTGGACATTTTCATATCTTGGCTATTGTAAATAATGCTGCTAAAAACATAGTGGTGCATGTATCCCTTTGAATTCCTTTACCCACACCATTTCTTTTTTTTTAAATAATAATTTATTTTATTTTTTCAGTGTTCCAAGACTCATTGTTTATGCCCCACACCCAGTGCTCCATGCAATACATGCCCTCAATTCCCAAAACCAGGCTCACCCAAACCCTCACCCCCCTCCCTTCCAAAACCCTCAGTTTGTTTCTCAGAGTCCAAAGTCTCTCGTGCTTGGTATCCCTCTTTCATTTACCCCAGTTCACATTTCCTTTCCTTCTCCTAATGTTCTCCATGTTACTCCTTATGCTCCACAGCAAGTGAAACCATATAATACTTGACTTTCTCTGCTTGGCTTATTTCACTCAACATAATCTCCTCCAATCCCCTCCATGTTGCTACAAAAGTTGGGTATTCATCCTTTCAGATGGAGGTATAATATTCCATTGTATATATGTACCAAATCTTCTCTATCCAATCATCTGTTGAAGGGTACCTTGGCTCTTTCCACAGTTTGGCGATTGTGGCCATTGCTGCAATGAACATTGGGGTACATATGGCCCTTCTTTTTACTACCTCTGTATTGTTGGGATAAATACCCAGTAGTGCAATTGCAGGGTCTAGGGTAGCTCTATTTTTAATTTTTAAGGAATTATCACACTGTTTTCCAAAGTGGCTGCACCAAGTTGCATTCCCAACAGTGCAAGAGGGTTCTCCTTTTCCCACACCCTCTCCAACACTTGTTGTTTCATGTCCTGTTAATTTTTGGTCATTCTGACTGGTGTAAGGTGGTATCTCAGTGTGGTTTTGATTTGAATTTCCCTAACAGCTAACAATGACGAAATTTTTTTTATGTATCTCTTAGCCATTTGTGTGTCTTCCATGGAGAAGTGTGTCTTCATGTCTTCTGACCATTTTTTGATGTGTTCATCTTTTTTTGGGGTTGTTGAATTTGAGGAGTTCTTTATAGATTAGCCCTTTGTCTGTAGTGTCATTCGTGAATATCCTCTCCCATTCCGTGGGTTGTCTCTTTGTTTTGTTGACTGTTTCCTTTGTTGTGCAGAAGCTTTTTATTTTGATAAATTCCCAAAAGTTCATTTTTGCTTTTGTTTCCTTTGCCTTTGGAGATGACAACATGCTTTCTTGAAGATTAATTGACCATATAATTGTGGTTCATCTCTGGATTTCCTCTTCTGTTCTATTGCTCTATATGACTATTTTTGTGCCAGTACCATACTGCTTTGATGACTTCAGCTTTGTAATACAATTTGAAATCCAGAATTGTGATACCTCCAGCTTTGCCTTTCTTTCTCGGGATTGCGTTGGCTACTCAGGGTCTTCTGTAGGTCCATACAAATTTTAGGATTGTTCTGTCTCTGTGATAAATGGTGGTGGTATTTTGACAGGGATGCATTAACTGTGCAGATTGCTTGGGTAATATAGACATTTTAACAGTCTTTGTTCTTCCAACCCATGAGCATGGAATGCTTTTCCATTCCTTTGTGTCATCTCAATTTCTTTCATCAGTCTTTTATAGTTTTGAGGGTACAGGTCTTTCACCTCTTTGGTTAGATTTATTCCTAGGTGTCTTATTATTTTTGGTGCAGTTGTAAATGGGATTATTTTCTTAATTTATCTTCCTGCTTCTTCATTATTGTTGTATATAATGCAGTAGATTTCTGTAGATTGATTTTATTTCCTGTGATTTACTAAATTCATTTATCAGTTTGAGCAGCTTTTTTTTTGGTAGAGTCTTTTGGATTTTTTTCTCTATGTAGTATCATGTAATTTGCAAGTATAAGTTTTACTTCTTCCTTGCTAATTTGGATGCCTTCTATATATTTCTGTGGTCTGATTGCTGTGGCTAGGACTTCTAGTACTATGTTGAATAAAAAAAGTGGTGAGAGTAGACATTCTTGTCTTATTCCTGATCTTAAGAGAAATGATCTCTTTTTCCCTATTGAGGTTAATGTTAGATGTGGGTGTTTTTCCTCTAAAACTACTTAATTAAGGGTTTGTGTGTTTTTTTTTTAATCATGAATGGATGTAGTTTTTGATAAGCTTTTTCTGTGTCTATTGAAATGATCATGTGGTTCTTAATCTTTCTGTTATTGATGAGCTGTATCATGTTAATTGATTTGTGAATACTGAGTCACCATTACAACACAGGAATTAATCCACTTGATCATGGTGAATGATTATTTTTAACATATTGTTGGATTCATTTTACTAATACTTTGTTGAACATATTTGGCATCAATGTTCGTCAGAGATATTGGCCCATAGCTGCTTTTTTTTTTTTTTTTTTTTTTGGTGTCTCCATCTCATTTTGGTATCAGGGTAATGCTGGGCTGATACAATGAATTTGGAAGTTTTTCTTCCTTTTCTATGTTTTGGAATAGTTTGAGAGGAGTAGTATTAATCCCTCTTTAAGTGTTTGGTAGCATTTACCTGTGAAGCCATCTGGTCCGGGAATTTTGTTTGTTGGGCTTTTATTTATTTATTTATTTATTTATTTATTTATTTAAATCACTTATTTGATGTCTTTGCTAGTAATTGGTCCATTCAAATATTCTATTTCCAAATATCGTTACTTTTTGCACATCGCAGTGCTATTAGGTTACATCACGTGTACTCAAAATTTTAAATCAAGTTTTAACCTTTCTTTTTACTGGGGTAGCTCACATTGCCAAGCTCAGTTGCCAACTCCTGTTAGATTTGTCTTCCAAATATCTCTGAAAATGCTTGTCAGTCTCTTGGCCATTCCTAGGATCATTTGGTTGGGGAAGGACTTTATGACCTATTATGTTGACTAATGTAATTAAATTTCATCTAGACTTTTCTTGTATCCTCCCTACATTCTACAATTTTTATATTTCCCAAATAGTATTCTTCTAAGTACAGCAGTGTTAATCCCTATCAAAAATTTTATAATGGCCTATTACCAATTCCATTTATACCTCTCTTCCTTAAACATGTCACATAAGTCCCTGGTTAAGGAACTCTGTATTTGCTCTTCCACTCATTGGAATTTTCTTTGTGTCATATATTATGAATATCTCCTCATTTTTAAGGTCTTTCTAAACATTACTGTTCTGATCACCCTATCCCCTCCCTGATTCATTCTTTCTTCACAGCACTCATTATCTAAAATGATATCTAATATCTAAAAGATATCTAATATCTTGCCTTTTTTTAATTTGCTTTTGTTTGTCCTAACATGCACACTCCACAAGAATAAATATCTATGTTGATCATTGCCTGATTCATAAAGATTTCAACAGCAATTTGATTCTCAAAAATGTTTTAAATAAATACCAGAAATAGTAACCTTATGTTGAGGAACCTCATTGTCTTAATTATTTATTTTTTCAGATCTATCAACCATCTCTCCTTTATATGTACTTAAGCACCTCAGTTCCAACTAATTATGATTTCAGTTTGTGCCAAGCCTCATCTCAGGTTATTTCAAAATCTAGAGGTTTGTAAGCATTTCTAACCTGTTGATTATTGAATTATTGAGACTATTTATTAAAATGGTGGCTATCCCTTCTCCTCACTACTGAATCACCCTAAGATTCTCATTCAGAAATATATAGATCTCTATAAGAAATTTCCAAGTGAGAAGAACTCACTGTCTAGTTCCTTACCTCTTCCTTCTCTACCAGCACAAAAATTATTAATACCAATCTGGATTCAGATGTTACATCTTTGCCGAAATACCTCATATTCATATCCCTAAATAAGTCCTCCCAGTCTAAGGTCATGCAACCTTCAGTTTATCTCCTTTATGGTTCTGATAAACTCCTTTTACTGTGATGGTTAAATATATGGTATAGTGCTTGGAACATTTCTTTTTCTTTTCTCTTCTCTCTCTCTCCTTTTCTAAGCATTTGTCCAAGCATTTATTTTTTGCATCTTCTCTTTATACATATTAACAAATTTAAAAGTCACTTTTCATTTTTCTTTGGTAATAATCTTCATAACTGAGGCATATGCATACATACATACATAATCTGATAGAAAACAAACACAAACAAGTATACGTGGAAATATAGGAAAATATTTTTAAAAAATGGAAAATAGAGATCATTACCTAGAAAGACAAAACTCAAACTAAACATATCTTAGAACATTTCTTGATGCACAGTAAGCCTCTGTTCAGCACTGTCTTTTAAGATTATTATCATAGCTATATTTCTTGTTTTGCCTTTCTCTTCCTTCCAAGAAAACCATCTGCTACCCAAATACACTCTTACGCATGCACACTAGATAGCAATTCTTAAAAGACCAAGCTTCTTTGTCTGTCAGCTATTTTTTTTTAAATCAGTATTTCATACAGGTCATAGTATGATATCTTTCACTAAAAAGAATATTATTATATACTTGATATGAAAATGAAGAAAAAGGAAGAAAAAGGAAAGGATGGAAATAAGAATAAAAAGGCAGAATAAAAGAATGGAAGGAAGAAAGGAATGGAATGGAAGAAAAGAATGAAGGAATTTTTTAAAAAGAAAGGATTATATGATAATTGAGTAACAAGAACTATTTTCTTAGTGTCAAACATGGAATATACAGTTTCTTATATAAATTTAAAATATGTCCTCCATTAATTCTAACTCCCTAATGAAAACATATGGGAAGTATTTGGGGCTACTCTCATGGTGTATTTAAGAGTAAGACTTATTCGCCAATTCCAGGCTACTGTTCCAATGTCAATATTTCTGTTCATATATGCCATTCTTTTCTAGGATCTCCATTAAGTAACTGAGAGTGGCTAGCGCAGAAAGTCTATTGTACTTTAGCTTCTATACATGATACAAATTGAAATAATACAATGACTACTTTAGTATTGTAGTTCACTGTCCCTGAGTGACAGTATTAATAAGTGTCTTGGACAGCAACAAAAAATGAAGTAAGTGTTGGGAGCATGTGTAATGTATGGAATGACACAGATAATAAGTCAGGCACTACTCAAGCGTCTGAAAGGTCTAAATGTATAAATAAAGACAGAGATATAAATTTCCCAACTGCATCTCCCGCACCACTCAAAATGCCTGACAAAAGATGCCAGGAAGCTGAGAATGACCATGACACAAAATGGCTACCATGTCAGTAATGCCGAACAGGTTGTATCAAATTTCAAATAGCTAAGGACCATGTTTGCCAGCACATAAAGCAAGGTACATACACAGCTGACAGGTAGATGATACAAACAGAAGGGATGGAGGGAGTAAACAAGTAAATTAGCAATTCCTGGGTAGCTTGTTTGTATTCCAACAGGACAGTGTTTAGGAGAAGTTATTTCTTGTTTTTTTTTTTCTGTCTTTTTTTGGCACCACACCAACAGAAATGAATGATCCAATGTGATCACTTAATAATACACAATTTCACAATGAGGAGTTTGTTAAGTTTCATTTTTTTGCATATTAAAAATGAAAAATATCAAATATCAATGGTATGTTGCCTCCGTGTCAAGCCGTAGGCTTGCTGATGACTGTAAATAAAAAAATAAACGCGGTGTCTTTGAGTTCATAGACTTGGGACTAGAAGGGAGATTAAGAAAGAGAAAAGTAAACCAACAATGAGGTTAGTTAAAAGTAAATTCACTATACTGTGCACACACAGAAAAGACATTAACATCTGACATAGGGCAGATTCTGATACTGTTTTCAGAGGAAGATGATATCTCTTCCTTGCTATCAAGAGCTGTGCACCCACAAACAACTAATTATTATGTAATTAATTAAACTTTGTATCAGCAAAATTGACAACACTCCATGGAAACCCAGAAGAGAATGCCTGCCTAAGAGTTTTAGGAGGGTAATATTTTATCTAACCTTGAAGAGTGTCTTAGCTTATGATGTGGGAAGGTTGGTGAAGCATCTCTTAGGCAGGAAGGAATGTTTCAGAGCTCCACATACAAAGCATATTTAAGGAACAACTACTAGTTGGATTCAATCAAAGATATTTCCAGATGGGATGAGGGATGAGTGGGGATGCTGCGGGATGAGTCAGGGAAGTAAGTTGAGCAAGATTTTGATGGACCTTTTGGCCTTGCTAAGCAAATGGGATTTAACATTGTAGGGTTTTGGGGTAAAGATGAAAGATATGAAGTAGGATGACTATATTCTTAAACTGCATTTTATATGGTAATCATAAATTAAACAAATATTAGAAGGCTATTGTATTATTCCATGTGAAGGGAAAATGAGAACAAGATGTTTAGCAAGCATATATATATGTACATACATATATATGCATACATATATAATTAGTATTTAGAATATATATAATACATACATAATGAGTATGTATATAATTAATATCTTGTTATAGGTTCCCAGTATTTTTTTAATTTTTTTTTTTTTACTTTAAGCCATTTAACACCTTGGAAAGTCTATATAATCCCCCCTTTTCTATAATGCAGAAAGTGAAGTCTAAGCTTTTGTGGCTAATATAAGATGACCACAAAATTCAATTCATAGTTTTGACAAAGATTTTTTTTTCTGCTTATAAGAGATAATCCTAGATGAAAATATGCAAAGAAGAAAGGGATGGTGGCAAGTGTACTAAATACAGTATTTAGGGTTGGGTGCACACATTCATTTTTCAGACCACTAGGGCACCATTTAGTGTGATGCAGTAAATTAGAAAAACTCAGCTTAATACCAAGGAGTGTCATAGATACTGGAAATTATGAATCTCCAAAGGATCATAAAACCCTGAGCTAGAAAAAATGTTAAAATGTAATATAGTCTATTCTCAACTTCTACTAAGATTGACTGAACATAAAATTCCTCTAAGAGATGGGTTCAGTCCTTCTGTGTTGTAAACCTAAGGCTCTGAATGCTGACAGAATCCTACAAAAGTGGAAAAGGATTTAGTGACAAGGTAGTCTGATCCCTCACCCTGAGAAGATTACTAGGAATCAAATTGACTATAAGCTATTGTATTTACCATATTTTGTAGTTGTTAAATGAGATCAGATACTCAAATTTTCTGTCTCAACTTCCTTCTTCATTATCTCTTTTTTATTTCTTGATACAGTGATTAATTTTCTTCTAGGAATAACAGAGTATTCCTTTGGTCACTTAGCCATAAAAATATCTTTCAGAAGAGAACAAAAGAGAAAAAAAAACTATAACCATGCTATGGTGCACTCTGGAGCTAAACCTTTATGTGCAATGCTTATAATAAATCACTCTTAGAGGGATCACAATCGTTATAAGAAGAAGAAAATGGTGAAGGATAGCGGAGAGAGATAAGACTCCTTTTATGTATCAGACATCACTTTCCTGAAACTCTCCACTTATAATCTCCAATAAAATGCAGAAAAATATTCCTTTTCTCTTACGGGGTTGTATTAAGTGTCAAACTGAAATGGTTATGTAAAAGAACTTTGTAATCTGAAAAGTAACATGGCACATAAACAGACTTTGTTTAAGGAGCAATCCCCCATTATGTAAGGATCACGGCTCATGTGGTCCACCCACAGGGATAAGCATAGTATCTGCAGCTGTCACTTGGACTCAAAAGGTGTTGGTTATTGATGCACAAATAAATATTGTGCATATAGTTTAAATTATAATAGAAAGGACTGGTTAGTAGAAAGCTATTGAATCCACACCCTTAATATTAGCAAATACATTGGAAAAATAAACAATAAACGTAATGTGAAAATATGCCATAAATTAAAATCCCTATTTAATAATACATCCGTACAACTTGATGAAGTTCAATGACAGGCAAAATTAAAGTTTTATAAAAGAAATCAGAATGGTGGCTACCTTCTAGAATATAGACTGGGAAAAAGAACAAGAAAGTTTCTGGGATAAAGGAAATGTTTTATATCTTGAACTGGGAAGTGATCCAACTGGTATACACAAAGGTAAAAATTCACCTTTAAAATCTGTGAATAACACCTCTGTCCTGGTTCTATGCTTACTGCATACTTCTTGACAACACGTTATTATTTCTTAGAGCTCTGCCTCTACATCCCCTTCTAGCTTACCCCCTGATGGTGACTAGCGTGTCGGAGAATTGAGTATTTCTTTGGAAGAAATAATAATTTGTGTCAGTGTTTGGTATCTGAGCAAAACCCCTTTTAAGCTCATTTTGATTTCAAGTCCTACTAAACATTAATGTGCAGGAGTGCTACTTGAGGAAGTCAGTTCTGCTGCAGTGAGCACGTGGAAAGGGATTGCTGAAACTACTTCTGGCAACTTTTGATTTGCAAATTGTCTCCATCTCTGCTTTGAGTCGTGAGGATTAAGAGCAGTAATACATTAAATGCCATGTATCTGTAAACGTCCTCAGAAAGGCTGCACTGTCTGAGCTCTACTGTCTAACATGCTGTCGGTGCAAAATATGCACAATGAATGTTTGATAGATGAAAAGACAGAAAGATGATTTACTTACTCTATCTCCATATAAGTGCTCTATTTCTTTGTTTATTTACATTTGCCAGCTAAGGTCTCTGTTGACACATATTAAGTCACTTTGGTTGAAGTTACATTTTTCAACAAAACGTGATCCTTAATTTATGTCACTCAAAAACACACAGGGATCCTCTTACAAAATTCTTCACAGGGCTTGCTCCTCCAATCCTGGCCAAAACAAAAGGGAAAAATTACAGTGATTATATTTTCACTAACCTTTTTCCTAACAACGAGAAAGAACTTTCTTGCCAGGTTCTGGAATAAAACACTACTTAATATGAAATAAATTAGGCAATGACTTGTTAGTTAACATCCCCAGTTAAAAATAACATGTTTTCTATACATTCCAAGTGATAAGTGATTTCAACACACTTTTTTTTTTTTAAGATTTTATTTATTTATTTGATAGAGAGAAACACAGCTAGAGAGGGAACACAAGCAGGGGGGGTGAGAGAGGGAGAAGCAGGCCTCCCACTGAGCAGGAACCCTGATGTGGGGCTCGATCCCGGGTCTCCAGGATCATGACCTGAGCTGAAGGCAGTTGCTTAACCAACTGAGCCACTCAGGCGCCCCACAACACACTTTTAAAACATGAAAACAGAACTAAGGTTTATAAACAAGAATGGGGAAATGACTATCTCTGCCATTTTAAACCACAGTTGCCCTAATGTCTTTAATTGTAATAATGAGATTTTTCCCCCTAAAGCCTTTAGTTAAAATAATGAGAATTATTTTATCCACATATACATTCTTCAAAGTTATACAGGGACAAATTAGTTCCTATTTACAAAGCATGTTGAACATAAAAATCACAGTTTTAATTACATTTCAAACAAAGTTTTAAAACTGGCTTTCTGTTACTAATTACTTGTAACATGTTCTCTATAAATGTGGCATTGTCTCTACAGCCAAGTTTTCATAACCAAATGCTCTCTCCTAACTCTTTCCCATTTACATTCAAGAAAACAACAAGAAAAAAAAAAGAGCAAGAGAATGCCTGTAGGAGCAAAGTTTACATAAATTGGTTCTAAATTTAAGCAAGAAGGTACAAGATTGTAAAAGCCCAGTAAGCGGTGAAAATCTTTTAGATTTCTAGTAGTATAATATTCTTATTGGCTCTGGAACTTGTAATTTACATTTTCATTCATTCATCTTTCCTTCAAGGAGGAAAGGATTTAGAAGGGGGTGACAGACAAGTTAACAGATAATTACCAGGCATTGTGATAAGTGATTTCATGGAGAGAAGCAATTTGAAGTGCTATTTAGTTTAGCAAATTGCTCTCAGACATATCACACCATCTGATACTCAAGGTAACATTCTGAGTAGGTAGAGTACATATTACCCATAGTGTCCCCATTTTACAGTTGAAAGAAGTTGAGATTCACTGAGTTTAAATTAATTTTCTTGAAATCATATAATAAAAATTGTTGCAATTGGGATTTAAACCAGATCTTCTGACTTCTAATGTTGTGGCCAATCCAGTGGATACATCTGTATTGTTAGTACTCCTTAACCAGTATAATCTTGGGCTTCAAGTATTGATCCAAGTGACTTATAAATATGGGTGCAAACCTTCTTTTGTGGGACTAAAGGTAATCTTAGGTAGAAAAGCTAGTCTTAAAAAAATAGAAGGTGTAATAAAAACGATAGTAGAATAATGGATAGAAGAACGTTGGCAAAGAATATTCTCCTAAAATCTAGTTAATACTACAAAGTTCCTGGTTCAATACTGTAAGAGCCCAGTTGGCCAGAGTAACTCCATTTTGACCAAGCAGTCATCTTGTTGTTTGTCAGAAAGAAAATTTGCTGACCAGGGATGACTCGCATTTTCCAGGAGGGTGACCGAAGTCACTAAAGTAACAACTTCCTGGTATCGGAACCACCCCAGGTCAGCTAAGACCTATCAGGAACAAGCACATAGGTGCTCAAAATCACGCGAGTTACCCAGGGGAGGGGGGAGAGGAATTGTGTAAATTCTCCAATTGCCCATAAAAGCTAGCCTGTAAAGCTGGACAGGGTCGCTCTCTCCTCAGGGACGACCCTGGCCAGTCAGATTGGTTCTCGATGCGTGGCGCGAAATAAAACTTTGCTTGAACTTTGTTTTTGTATCAGCCTCATTTCTTTAATCACAGATCCGTATCAAATATCATTATCAAGTGAAGTATGTAATACGTAGTCATGTGTTTATGGAAGCCTTTAAAGCATATAGGAAACAGTGGAGAAATAATAATTCATATAAGACAAGAATACTAAAGTTGGTGTTAGATACATAATAAATTGAACAAAGTATCGGTTTGTAGGGAAAATAAAACTTTGAAATGTTACTTCATAAGAATTAGAGATCTATCACAGAAAAATTCATAAAGATTTCAAATAAATGCCTAGCTGAAGTAAAAGCAAAAGAGATGCTATAGTTTACCAGCAAAAAAAAAGAACACATGTCTAGAGAGAAACCATTTCACTGGTTAAAATTCTTATAAATATAGTTAAGAAGGTGTCTCAATATTGTATTTCTCACCTTACTCTTCTTTTTCCTCCTTAATAACTTTCAGGCTAAAGTACCGCTGAGGGAGGCACCTAAAGTTTAGGGATTAAGTCCCCCCACCCCTTTTTTGTTAGGTGTTATTGTGCGTTTACAACTTTTGGAGACTTAAGATATTTTTATTTTATGAAAGTCCAGATAATTAAGTCAGTCTGGGAATCCTCTGTTACATCGTAGGGTGATTACACAGCATATTAACCTGAAGGGAGAGAGGTTTGATTGTTTGTTAGAGATGCATGTTATCTATGATCTAAATTAAGCATTCTCATTAACAAGAGGGGTTTAAAGGAAAATTCATAATGGAACGTGATATTAAAACATGAGGCAGACCTCATACTTGGTGGTGGTTTACTCTGAGGCAGGCACTGTGCCAGGCTCTTAGCTCATTTAATTTTCTCACAACTGCTGTGACACAGGGCACTAGTTAGGGTTCTTAGTAGAAAGCAACTGAGGTTTACTCTGGCTAATTTAATAGAAACAGAATTTATTACAAGAATGTAGGGTGTCTCATAAAGTCCCAGGGAAGTCTGAAAAGGTGGCTCGCAAAACAAGCATGACTGAAGGGGGCTGGGCAGTCAGACATGGATGGCCACAGTCCTGACATAAAATACGTCTGGAGAGAACACACAGGGTCACAGCTCAGGCCACTAATTGTCAGCAGGGAAGACTGGGCTCATTAACTGATTTTGTTGCCATTTTGCCTCTGCAAAGTTAATTTGTCTGTCGGTAGCCTCAGGGAACTTTTGGGGGGTGGTTGTTATATGAAAATGAAGTCATCAGCAAGGGGGAAGTTTTACTTAAAAGAGGGTTTACTTAGAGAGAGTCAAGATGGCGGAAGGCCAGGTGACCACATTTCGGGGAGTTCCCTGAAGAGAGCTGAATCCCAGCAAAAAAAAAAAAAAAATTCAAGACCACTGTGAACACCCATGAAATCAGCCTGAAATGTAATATTTCGCACTTCTGGATCACCACGGGAGACAAGGACCATCAGCAAAAAGGTAGAAACAAATAAGAGGGTCTGGAGGCTTGCCCCCAGAGACGGGTGTGGGGAGGAAGCCCGCAGAGCTGAACCACTGAAAGCAAATACCCCAAAACGAAAGTGCTCTGTGAGTGAGGAATAACAGCAGATTACAGCCTGAATCGGGGCTAGACAGAAAGGGGAACACAGCGGAGCCCGGGGCAAGGCAAAGAGACTTAAAAAATTTTTTTTTTTTCTTTTCCCACCGCCGCTGCCTGCTGTGCGCCGCCGCTGCCGCCCGCTGCCGCGCACCGCCACAGCTGCCGGGAAAGCAGCGGGAGTGGATTCTATTTTTACACTGCTGCCTTTCTCTCCCGTTTCTCTCCACCCCGTGGGCTGGGCTCAGACCCCTCCAGGAAGGCGTTTTTACAGATTTGCGTGGGAACGCAGAGGCCGTGGGTCCCGGGGCGCAGATAAAGTCGCGCGATCCAAAAGGAGTTGTGGCTTTGAGGTGCGGGAGGGAAATGAGAAGCGGGGGGTGGGGGCAGAAATCAATACAACATCTGCACCAGCCCGGCTGTGACAGACTGACAACTGGGAGGCTGGAAAGAGCCCCTCTCTCTGTAGAGGCTCGCTCTGGGAGGGAGGTCTGGGCGCAGACATCTTGCTCCGACCTGACTTCCTCAACAGCTGAAAAAAAAGGACGTAAATGACGTGAAGAACAATGCTCCGATACCAGAGAATTGTAACCTGATAACCTGGTTACCATGGAGACCAGCCTCTAGCAAGGGGGCCGAGAGACTCAGCCCAGGTAGAAGGACTGAAACGGAACAGCAGGCCCCGCCCCCAGAAAGCAAGCCAGAAGCTCAGGGGGACAACATTCCAATGCAAAACCCCAAATCGGGGGAAAGGCAATTTATTAAACTCCTGGCACTGACTACAAGTACCAAAAGCCCTACAACTCATTGATACAGTTTTCCACCTCATTTACTTTTTTAAACTTTTTTCTATTTTTACTTTTAAAGCTTCCACTTTAAACTTAAAAATACATTCTCACAGTTTTTCTTCTTTCAATTTTTAGCCCCCTTGTTATCACAATGTGATATCCAATACAACACGCAATAGCAATTTTTTTCTTTTTTTTTTCTTTTTTAACCTGACATTTTTTCAAACACACTCCTGTATTTTCTGCTTTTGTTGTTGCCTCTTGTTTCCCTGTTTGCTCTCTCTGTTTTTCCCTTTCTTCTCTCCTCTTTCCTTTATTCTCTCTTTTACGTGTACATGTAGATACAAGCTTCAAGTCAATCCCACATCCCTATTCAATACTACCCCTATATACAACCAGTTCTAATCCCCCTAT
>PITA01005842.1:0-59415 GCA_004023965.1 Spilogale gracilis
AAAAACCATAATACCATTATCATGTCTTCAATAGAGATCAAGATTTCAGGAAACAAAGTATCCCAGGAAAATAACTTGAGCCTGTATAATATTATTAATGTACATTTGAATTACTTTTCTTAAAATGCATTATCTATCCTTTTACATAGGATGAAATCATCCAGCAATTCATCTTCATTCACTTAGTGTGCAGTATTGAAAGAAATTTAAGGGTCATCCATAAACTTTGCTTCCTATGCAATCACCTTCTTTATATTAACATTGAATGAGATCATTTTGAGTACTAATCTCTGGGAGAAGAAGCCCTGTTTACTGAGAAATCTCCACCCAGGGAAAGATGTATTCAATATTCACCCTTTTGTCTGCCTTCTTTATGAGACCAGTATCCCTTCCACATCAAAATATTTCTTTCACCCCAATTTTTAAAAAATGAAAAGAAACTATGATTGAACAGTGTTTTACTAAAAGGGATTTTAATCTGTTTTTTTAAAATATTCACATATAATAAAACTCACTTATTTTAAGTGGCTTATTCAGTGAGTTTTGAAAAATGTATGTAGTCCTGTAACTGAATGAATGATCAAGACACATAGAACAATTACATAATCCCCAACAGTCCCTATATGTCTCCACCAACACTCTACCATTTGACCCATGACAATGACCGACCTAATTTCTATCATTACAGTTTTCCCTTTTTTGGAATCCCTATCAATGGAATCTTTTGTATTTGGCCTCTTCCACTTAGAATAATGCTTTGGCAATCCACTGCCTGTATCAGTACTTTTCCCTTTTTGTTATTGTACATTATTCCATCATATAAAATATTCAAATATTTTTATTCATTCACCACTTGGTGAATATTTGGGTAATTTAAGTTTTAGCTGTTTGTGAAGATCTATGTTTTCATTTCTCTTCGGGAAGTACCTAAGAGTGGAAGTGCTGGGTCATGTGGTAAGTGCATGTTGAACTTTATAAAAAACTACCAAGCTCTTTTCTGTAGTGACTGAACCAATTTGCATTTCCACCAGAAAAGGATGAAAATTTCAGTTTCTTTACCTCCTCTATAACTATCATTACTTAGTTGTAGCCATCGTAGGAATTGTGTTGTAGTAGCTTGTGATTTCCCTGATGACTAATGACAATGCCCATCTTTCTATGTACCCATTTGTTATTCATATATCTTCTTTTATGGGCTTTCTGTTTGGTTCTTTTGCTCATTGTTAAAGTTGGTTATTCATCTTGTTGATTACAAGAGTTCTTTATATCCTGGACACAAGTCTATTGTCAGGTGTAAGTCTTAATATTTTCTCCAGGCTTGGAGAAAGTTTTCATTTTCCTAACACTGATTGCTGAAGTATAAAATTTTTACATATTGAAGTCTAATTTGTCATTTTTTCTTTTAGAATTCATGTTTTTATATCCTATAAAAATTATTTGTCCAACCCAAGGTCATAAAGACATTCTTTTTTTTTTTTTTTTAAGATTTTATTTATTTATTTGACAGAGAGAAACATAGCCAGAGAGGGAACACAAGCAGAGGGACTGAGAGGGGGAGAAGCAGGCTTCCCGCCAAGCAGAAAGCCCGATGTGGGGCTCGATCCCGGGTCTCCAGGATCATGACCTGAGCCGAAGACAGTTGCTTAACCAACTGAGCCACCCAGGCGCCCCTTATTTATTTATTTATTTATTTATTTATTTATTTATTTATTTATCATGAAGACATTCTTTACATTTTCTTCTAGAAGTCTTATAGTTTTAGCTTTTATGGTTATGTTTGTTACCTATTGTCAGTTAATTTTTATGTATGGTGTGAGGTAAAGACTAATGTTAGGTTTTTTTTTTTTTTAAAGATTTTATTTATTTGACAGAAACACAGCCAGAGAAGGAACACAAGCAGGGGGAGTGAGAGAGGGAGAAGCAGGCTTCCTGCCGAGCAGGGAGCCCAATGTGGGACTCCATTTTGGGTCTCCAGGACCATGACCTGAGCCCAAGGCAGTGGCCTAACCAACTGAGCCACCCAGGCGCCCCCTAAGGTTCATTTTTATGTTTGCATATGGATATCTGATTTTTATAGCACTCTTTTTGAAAAGATGATCATTTCTTTATTTAATTGTCTTAGTGAAAACTGATTCACCATATACATGTGAGTCTGTTTCTCTACTTTTTTGTTTCAGTGTTGATCATTATGTTTATCTGTATTGTCCATATTGCCATTCTGTATGTCTTTCTTTATACCTTTAAACACTATCATATTTACTATAGCTTTACGGTAAAATGTGTGAATATCTACAGAAAAATTGCTGGGATTTTTATTGGAATTACATTGAATCTGTTAATCAATTTGTGAGAAATGAGACCAGATTGGAGCAACCATGGTGAGGGCTGTTATTGCCAACTTGCTGCTGCGATTCTAATATCTCTTTTAAAACAGATAGAATGACTAGGTAAGTCTGTCTCAATTTCATATTTGTAATTGGTAGAGCTTGACCAAGTGCTGATAGAGCTCCAGGGTTGCTTTTTTTTTTTTAAGATCATTTATTTAAGAAAGAGAGCATAAGTTGGGGTAGGAAAAGGGAGAAGCAGATGCCCCACTGAGCAGGGAGTCCCAACACAGCCTCATCCAGGACCCTGGGATAATGATCTGAGCAGAAGGCATGACTGAGCCACCTAGGTGCCCCCCTCCAGGCTTCCTTAATAAGACAGGGCAGGATGTCTTCTTAGAAGTTTGTAAGGACAAGCGCCAAAATTTGGATATTAAGGGCATCTGATGTCTCAGGTATTATTGTAGGGGCTGGGATTACAGCATAAAACAAATATCACTACCCTACAAGAGCCTATGATCTAGCCTTGTAGACAACCACCAGTATATAGGATTGATTAAAATAGAACTTTAAAAATTATTCTATTTCTTGATCTAATACTACTTCTTCCAAGAACTTATTGAAAAAAGTAATTAGAGATGTCAAACATGATATAAAAATGTTTGTAGCATTTATGGTAGCAAACTGAGAAAAAAAACCCCTACTTATTTAGTGACAGGGAATGAGTCAATAACTGGTGATATATACGT
Organism: Spilogale gracilis; assembly: GCA_004023965.1. Taxonomy (NCBI): domain Eukaryota; kingdom Metazoa; phylum Chordata; class Mammalia; order Carnivora; family Mephitidae; genus Spilogale; species Spilogale gracilis. Next base: position 3,074 of record PITA01005842.1, read on the forward strand.
TTGATGAAATATTGGATAATCACTAAAAACATAAATTTTAGAGACTAGAAGATCATGAGATAGTTAATTAAAAATGCCAAAATGGGGCGCCTGGGTGGCTCAGTTGGTTAAGCGACTGCTTTCAGCTCAGGTCATGATCCTGGAGACCCGGGACCGAGCCCCACCTCGGGCTCCCTGCTCGGCGGGAAACCTGCTTCTCCCTCTTTCAGTCCCTCTGCTTGTTTTCCCTCTCTGGCTGTGTTTCTCTCTATCAAATAAATAAATAAAATCTTTTAAAAAATGCCAAAATGACTTCCTAATAAGATTGAACCAAATCGCATCTACCAGCCATATTTGAGAGTATCCATTTAACTTAATCCTTGCTGCAGCGAGTGCTTTGAAAAAACAGAATGTGATCTAATCCTAAACACGTGTATGTGTGATATGTAATTATACAATAAAGCCAGCTTGGATGGCAAATGTGGCATCTCATTTCAATTTATAATTCTTTGATTACTAGTGACACGGAACATTTGTTTATCTGTTTAGGCTATTTGTGTATTCCTTTTGTGAACTGTTTTTGTCTTTGAAGGGACTTTCAGGTACATTCTATCAATTTGTTTTGTTGAGCAGGCACCTGGTTAGTGAGGTGGTTTGTTTTTTTTTTTCCTTTTATAAAGAAGCTATTTATTGTGCTGCAATACGATTTATGAAGGATACTTTAAAAATGTGAGGTATTCTTTAGGTTTACTAGGGAAAAAAGCTCACACCAAACTCACTTGAACAGTAAGTATTCATCATTCTTTCCCCCTATTTCTTTGCTGTTAAAAAAGCTTACTGGGGTGCCTGGGTGGCTCAGTTGGTTGGGTGTCTGCCTTCGGCTCAGGTCATGATCTCATGGTTCCAGGATCCAGCCCTGCATTGGGCTCCCTGCTCAGCTGGGAGTCTGCATCTCCCTCTCCCGCTGTCCTTCCCCTCTGCTCCTGCTTGTGCATGTGCCTGTGTGCTCTCTCTCTCTCTCAAAAATATATAAAATCTTAAAAAAAAAATAAGAAGCTCAGTATTAGGTAGGTATAACTTGTTAGATTGTTAATTTTGCTTACTGTTTTAGGTATTTTAAAATATATATATTTTTTGCATATGTAACTCTTCTGCTCTTTCTGTGTTTGGAAACATCTGCATCCATAACTTTTGATATTAACGTTTTGATTTGAGAAATAAAAATACAACTAAGAAGCTAGGGCCAAAAGAAAATTATTAAGTGTAGGGGTGCCTGGGTGGCTCAGTCATTAGCGTCTGCCTTTGGGTCCTGGGATCAAGCCCCGCCTTGGGCTCCCTGCTCGGCCGGAAGCCTGCTTTTCCCTCTCCCATTCCCCCTGCTTGTATTCCCTCTCTTTCTGTGTCTTTCTCTGTCAAAGAAATAAAATCTTAAAAAAAGAAAAGAAAAGAAAATTGTGAAGTGTACAGCTAAGAAATGGAAAGTCTTCACCATCTGTCCCTAGATTGCTTTTCTAAAATATAATGGCAAGATGTAGAAACATATGAAATCATTGTGTTCAAGCAAGTGCGAAGAGTTAGTATGGGAGTCAGTATGACACTTTTGGAAGACAGAGAGGTTGCTCACAGGTATTGGAGAAAGGTGGGGAAAGGCTAGGGGGACAAGGTGGGACCAGATACTAGAAACCTTGGATTCCATGCCAAGGAGTTCAAAATTCTTTCTGTAGCTAACTGGGAACAATAAAGGAAACAAGTTTAGAAGAGCAACATAATGAAAGTGATATAAAAAATACTTTGTCTAATGTATAACATGACAACTATAACTGTACCCTTAACACTATATTGAAATTTGCTAGAAGAATAGAATGTAAGTGTTCACACTGAAAAGAAAGGCAAATATGTCAGGTGATGGACATGCTAATTCACTCAATGGGGGAAATCCTTTCATGATGTATATGTATATTAAATCATCACATTATATACTTTAATACATACCTTATAGTTTTATTTTTGTAAATAATACCTCAATAAAAAGAGGAAAGAAAAAAAAATTGAATGATAATCTTGGATCTATTCCAGACTGTGGATGGTCCTTCCCTTAGGATTTGAGGGGCTCCTTTTCCCTTCAGACCACTTAAATGTGCTCCAATGAGTTTGACCAAAGTAAACAGAATTATTCCTATCAGCACTCATTTACACAAAAGGAGACGATGCTTTTAATAAGAAGGGTGTCTGTTATGGCCAGAACTATTATGGAGGCCAGCAAAGGTGGCTTCTCATTAGTGGTGGCTTCAGTGGACTTCCGGTGTCTGGGCCTTCATCACTCCATGCTCGCCTCAGCTGCATGACCCTTGATGGACTGTCATCTCTTCTCATCCAAAAACCTTAAAGTGCCCTTCTGATGGTGTGCCGATGAGCGCCCTCTAGACCTTTACTCCAGTGACTCTTTGGATCGTTAAAAATTAGCTTCTGTAGAACTACATGACTCTCACTTAAATAATAAAAGAATTCAACTGTGTGTATAAAAGTTCCTTGAAAGGGAAGAAAGGAGGGACCATTGAAGTCCATTCTTGGTTGCAGTTCAGGCATCATGTTTAAAGGTCTAGGATGGCTATTCCATTCCTACACTGATTAGCAGCAACTCTTCTGTGAATAAGAGGGAGTTGGTCAAGATTAAAGACTAAAATGGATGTAGGTGATCCTGCTGCGCCATCCCCTAATATTTCACTGTGTTGAGAGCCAGCGTCATTTCTGTGGTTTCAAAAGATCATAATTAAACAAGATGAGATATACTCCTAGAAAATTTAAATTTGAGTATATATGAATGTTGGTTAATCATTTATTCAATAAGTGTTTATTATGAGTATCCTATGGAGTAGGTCTTGTGTTAGGTGCTGGGATTGCAATATTTAACAAAACAGATAAAAATCATGGCTTTATTAAAAGCCTATATTCCAGGCTTGTATAGAACTACCAGTATATAGGATTGGTTAAAAGGAGAAAGAGAGAAAAAAAGAAACCAGTGGAGGCATGTATTGCATGGAGCACTGGGTGTTGGGCATAAACAATGAATCTTGGAACACCGAAAAAATAAGATAAATTATTATATTAAAAAAAAAAGGAGTCAGACTGGAGGGGGAACCCGAGCGGGGCAGCAGCGGAGACATCTGCTTATTACAGAAAGACATTTGCTTATTGCAGAATAAATGAAAAGATGCAGTGAAAAAAAACAGTGGGTAAAAAATTTTGTGCTTTTAATGAACACCATCAAGAAGTGAAAAGACAACTTATAGAATGGGAGAAAATATTTGCAAATCATGTGTCTGATATGTCTTGAGTAAAGAATATATATGAAACTCAATAAGACAGATAGCCAATTTTTAAATGGGCAACAGATTTATTTATTTTTTTTTCTTAAAATTTTTTTCTTTTTCGTTTCCTCCCTCCCTCTTTCTCTCTTTCACAAACGCTTGTGTCCAGGGCTGACTTTCAGTAGATCCCAGCAAGGGACCTGCTCTGCAACCTAGGAAACCCAGACCCAGAAGCAGGTCCTCTAGGCATGGTTTTGTATCAGATTCCCCACACACCTTTCCAGCGCTGCCAGGTTTCCAAGGAGGAGGGGCTTTCCACACCGGACCCATCTCCATGTGTGGCAGAGAATGCCCTGTGGGGCACTGGGTGGGTCAGCTGGGCACCAGCTGTCTGAGTGGCAAAGAATTTAAATAAACATTTTCTCAAAGAAGGTAAAACAAATGGCCAATTAGCACATGAAAAGATGCTCAATGGGGAAAGATGCCTGGGTGAATTAGTCAGTTAAGTGTCTGCCTTTGGCTCAGGTCACGATCCCAGGGTCCTGGGATCAAGTCCTGCAGCGGGCTCCTTGCTCAGTGGGGAGTCCACTTCTCCCTCTGCCTGCCTCTCCCCCTGCTTGTGTGTGTTCTCTCACACTCTCCTATCTTTCTCTCTCTAACAAATAAATAAAATCTTTTTTTTTTAAAGATGCTCAGTGTCACTAGGCAATGGGGAAATGCAAATCAAAAATAGATACTTTATACCCATTAGGGTGAGTATAATCAAAGAGAGGTAATAACAAGTATTGATGAGAATATAGAGAAACTGGAACCCTCATATACTGTTGGTGGGAATGTAAAATGGTATGGGTGCTATGGCAAAGAATCAGTTTCTCAACAGATTAAACATAGAGTTACTTATGACCCAGCCATTCCATTCCTAAGTATATCCCCAAGAGAAATGAAAATATATGTCCATATAGAAACTTGTACACAAATCTTTATAGCAACATTATTCCTAATAGCCACAAGTAGAAATAACCTAATGCCTCTCCACTGATGAATGGATGAATGAAATGTGAGAAATCATATAATCGAATCTTTTCGGCAATAAAAAGAAACGAAGCACCGATACAGAGATGAACCTTGAAATTGTTATGCTGAGTGAAAGAAGTCAACCCAAAAGACCACATGCTGTATGATTACATATATGTGAAGTTTCTAGAATAGGCAAATCCTAGAGACAAAAGGTGTTATTAGTGGTTGACTGGGGCTGAGGGTAGGGGACCTGCCATTGGGGAGAAATGGGAAATGACTGCTAATGGGGGTGCAGGGTTTCTTTCTGGGGTGATATAAATGTCCAAAAATTGTGATGGTTGCACAGCCCCCATGAATATACTAAAAACTATTGAACTGTACAGTTTACATGGCTAAACTGTTTTGTGTGTGGATTATATGTCAATACAGAGGAGGATTAGGAAGGGTAGGGGCTGGATGTGTTGGTCTCAGCCCTGGGTTCCCGGCAGCAACAAAAATGAAACAGCTCTGGAAGGGAAGTTCCCATCCTCTTTGATTAGTGAATATAGCGCGACTGCCCTGCTGGGGTTCCCAGTGGCCAGAAGACCTGAGGTCTGCCCTCCACTTCCCTGAGATGGCTCAGGCTCGGTAATGGGGACGCGGCCGCTTGTGGGAAACACTGATCTTACTTCTACCCCAAATTAGGTGGTTAAGGTGTCCTTGTGGCCTGGTAAAATCTTTCTCATTGAGGGCCAGAGGCCATGAGAGGGCAAGGGCAAAGAGGGGCTAGGCGTGGGCTGGTGGGCTAGAGGTGGGAGCAGGGAAGAGTGCATCTGGTTTTCTTCTGACGGAGGACACACTTTGAGAGAGAGGAGAGAATCTTGGGCCTCTTGTACAGAGTTTATAAGCAAAATTATAAGTCTGTTTTCAAAAGCCAGACTCAAACAATATATGATTTTCAAGTGAAATAAGCTTGATTTTGCTTTTTCAATTCACTTCCAAATTCATATACTTAAATCACTTTATATCTTTTGTGAAAATTGCCATGATTCAAGAGACTCCCTGGATTATTATGTGGGAAGTATTAATAGACACCATGAGAAAACAAAAACAGTCATGGAAACAATTAAGAATGGTTTGATATTCTGAAATAAAGCCAACTTCAATGAGGGATGAGAAATGTTAACGCAGCTGGTTCCAAGTGGTAACAGAGTATGTGGACTCTCCAGTGTTACCCATAAAAGAGGTGAAAAAAGGCACTGAGGACTGAGTCAGTCCCTACGCCATTCCAACCAAGGTTCCTTACCAAGCTGCACCTGTGGTTCTGTTTATCAGCTTCTCTTTGGGATCTTGACTCACTCATTGCTGCACTTTTTTGACCCAATAGCTGTTTTGGCCTCTTCCTGTATAGAACTTACCTGATTTTATTGGGCTGCTAGCACTCGTGGGGGAGGTTTTTCTTAAAATATTTCATTCAGCAAGAATTCCTTCGCATGCCAGGCAGTAGTGTCCAAACTTTGCTGCACACTGAATTCTCCTGGCAATCTTCGAGTATGCTGATGCATGGCTCCCACTCCTCGATATTTTGGCTTAATAGGTATGGGATACCACCTGACCATTGGGATGTCAACAATTCCCCAGGTGGTCTTCATGGGTAGCAAAATCTGGGCACCAGTGTGTCGTACTATTATGTGAAGACCCAGTGTATGCCTCTACTAGACTTAAAGGGAAGAGCAGTAACCTCAGCAAGTCACTGTGCATGGAAAGCAAGACTATTAAATTATGCAGTAGCCTATAAAGGCAGGTAGTAAGAGATGTTCCAGGGACACCGTTTAAATATTTCTTACTACAATTTTTTCCCTTAATTTTATTTAATCCCATTATTCTTAGCTCCAGGCTAAATGTTTCTCTTGCTTCTTGGCACTGATGTATTTTACATATTTTTCTGTAACCTTATCCCTTTCCTCTGTCATCTTATGGCAGGTTCTGCATATTTAATCTCTTGGTCTTTTTGATGAATGGATCCCTGAAGGCTCCTATTTGTAGGTTTTGCTAGCCCTGCTATTCACAGGTTTCTTGTGCGTCCACCTTGAACGTGATATGGAACTAGCTGGTTTCAGTGAGCAGTGTGGAGAGGCTCTCTCCTGCCCCAATACAGGGTCTTAATCAGCACTGACACAGTTTTTACTTACGTCATTGGAAGCTAAAGCTCTGATTCATTTCCCCTTTATCATTCCAAGAACTCTCCCCATTTCTCCACTGCTGTTCCTTCTTGCCTTGTTGCTTTCCAGGCTTCTCTTTTATTGAATAACTATGCAGAAAAGAATTTCCTGGGAGGTATTAGATTGAATTTTTTCTCAAGATAAAAAAAATGTCTTGTTTATTAATGAACTATGTGGGCAGTTTGTGTCTGGGTTGGCCTGTTTTTGCAGTCCTCCCTCTTGCTTTGGCAAGATACTATTTGAAATATGACTTAATATGCTTTGAACTTCCTTTTGGAAACTATTAATATATTAAATAACGTCAGAACCAAAGTAACAATGGACCAGCATCACTGTTGCCTTAAATGGAGAGGCTTAAGGCTTTTTATTTTTTCGTGTGCAATTCTACCTGATGTCTGCATTTCTTATACTTACTTTTTCTGATGATAAAAATAATGTCATCATTAAGAAATAATTTCAAAATACAAAATAATATTTTTTAAATTGAGAGGGAAATCACGTATAGTGGTTTTTTTTTTTTTAAGATTCTATTTATTCATTAGAGAGAGAGAGCACAGGTGAGGGAAGGGGCAGAGGAAGAAGTAGACTTCCTGCTGAGCAGGGAGCCAGACACAAGGCTCAATCCTGGGACTTCATAACCTGAGCTGAAGGCAGATGCTTAACTGACTGAACCACCCAGGTGCCCCGGAAATCGCCTATAATTAAGTTGACATAATCACTGCTAATATTTTGGTATATTCCCTTAGTCTTTTTTCTATATATGTTTTTCAAATTTATATAATACAAAATTTAAATATATATATATAAAAAGGAAAAACCAGCACAAGGAACACACACACACACACACACACACACACACACACACACACACACACATTTACATACTACCTAGATTTGACAGTTAGGATTTTGTAATAAATGATTCACATCCCTCCATTTTTTTCCTCCTGTGATTGGCAGGTAATTATGATATGAAATTTTGGCTCTTTTGAGTGTCATCTTTTCATCTAATGATTTGGGTATCTGCTGAGATTCTTGCCTGAATAAATTATCTTGTTGGGAATTGCAAAATGGTGATTTTCTAATTCTGCTTTTTCTGCATTCATTAGCTGGAATTATTTTGTAAAGAGCTTTCCTTCACAAACTTTGCTTTCTCCTAAAAAGGCAGGGCAAATGCTTAATAATTCCCTTTTATTTTTAATTTTCAGAGTAAAAAAATTCATGCAATATTTCATAGGTTTTCTAAAAGATGCAGAGTTGGGCTCGTAATGCATCTATGGTTTCTATCCTTTTTCAGTACTATGTAGTTTTATTGCAGTTAGCATTCTCCCATACTTAACCATGATTTGTCAATATCTCTTTTAATGGCTACATATAATTTTTCCATATAGTTGTATCAAAGTTCTTTCCTATTAAATATTTAGATTGTTTCCAGTAATTCATGGTCACCAATAATGTTTTAGAACATTTTGTGCCTAGATTTTTGCTTAAATTTTGGATTATTTCCTAGGATAGAGTCTGTTTTCATAAAACCTAAATTAAGCATGTAACTATGAAGAGTGTGTTGGTCAGTGACTGGCTCACAGATGTACAACAAATCTTCGTTAAATGCTGGTTCCCTCCTTTTCAGATCTAAGGCTCACCTAGTGCTGTCCTGTCCCTCATGCTGCCTTGTATTTTGCTTCACTTGTAATGTTTATATTCTTTTTCTCAATGATGTATATATATCCTCTGAGGTCAGGTATTGTGTTTTATTTCTCTGTGTATCTCTAGCATCATGCATTATGTTTTACTCAGCAAAAACACCAAAGAAATGTTTGTTAATGATGGTGATTTTTATTTATTTATTTATTTTGCCATATCATGGCAAATTTAGTAGCCTTAAAGTGACTAGGGTTGTCTGTGACTTTGGAGGCTCCACCCAGGCGCCCGAGACAGAATTTCTTAAATAGACTATAGTGAGGACAGGAATCCTGTCTTATTAATAAAATCAAATCTCCAGAACCCAGAATAGTGCATAGTAGATGCTCAATAAATTTTTTTAACTTAAATAATGAATTTGTCTCTGTTGTTGTAAGTTGGGCATAATCAAAGAATAAGCAAAGTAGCTTCTCTAGTCTCTAAAAACCTAAAATCCTTTGTGGTTCTTAGAATAGATGATGTGTCATGGGTCATGGGGATTGATGATCACACTTATTATGAGCACTGGGTATTGTATGTAGGTGCTGAGGCATTGAATTGTACATCTGAAACTAATACTGTACTGTATGTTAACAAACTGGAATTTTGGGGCACCTGGGTGGCTCAGTTGGTTAAGTGACTACCTTCAGCTCAGGTCATGATCCCAGAGACCCGGGATCGAGTCCCACTTCAGGCTCCCTGCTCTTTGGGAAGCCTGCTTCTCCCTCTCTCACTCCCCCTGCTTGTGTTCCCTCTCTGGCTGTGTTTCTCTCTGTAAAATAAATAAAATCTTACAAAAAACCCCTGGAATTTAAATAAAAACTAAAAAAATAATAAAGTTATAAATAAAAGTGTAAAAAAAATAGAACAGATGAGAGTAATGCTTTCTTTTAATCTAAAATGAAGAAGTACTTTAACCTCTGTCTTTTGGGCCAACAAAGTAGATATTGCCATCTTTCTATTTAAGGTGTTTTTTTCACAGTGCATACACACATCATGGAAAAATACATAAAAATTATACTGTAGTATTTTCAATGCTTTATAAACATTCATCCCATTCATTATAATAGACTTATAAAATAAAATAGTCTTCGGCAAATAGGTGGGTTAATTGAAGGATCATGCCTGCAGTGAATATGTTGAGTTATTTAGTGTCGTAAGAGTTTTCTCCATCCATAGTTTTGAGGAAATGCTATTTTCCATTATTATTAATTATTGTTACTACAAAAATGTTTTAATTCTGGAAACTATCAGACAGGTGTTTTTTAAAAAAAGAAGGTAAATCAGGTATCTTCCACTAGACAAAAATTATAATGAGTAGAGGGAACAATGCAGTGAAGTAAGAGAGATTAACCACTAAACTGCAATTCCCGGTGTATTTGACTTAGTGACTATGACTTTTTTTTTGAAGATTTTATTTATTTGACAGAGAGAAGCACAGCCAGAGAGGGGACACAAGCAGGGGGAGTGAGAGAGGGAGAAGCAGGCTTCCTGCGGAGCAGGGAACCCGATGTGGGACTCGATCCCGGGTCTCTGAGATCATGACCTGAGCCGAAGGCAGTTGCTTAACCTGAGCCACCCAGGCCCCCCAGTGACTATGACTTCTGCTCCCTTTCTCCAGTTACTTGAAGACTCAGCTCTCCCTACACACGTGTGCCTGTCTGACTCGTCAGGCTCCTAGAGGTGGTTCTGGAACTGTGCCTTTTATCCATGTCACAAAGCACTTCCAGTATTCCATTTATCTCCATGAAATTAAGTGACCCTATGCATCCCGAAACATACACCTGCATAGCCATCCAGCTGTTTTTATCCCTCTTTCAGGTCTCTTATCTATCCCCAAACTGACTTGAGGGAAGAATGTACCAGTGATTTCTGGAGGGAAACTATATGGGTTGAGCAGATGGCTGAAGGACTGGATTAGATTTTGTTTCCTTCTAGGACTTATTTTTTTTTCTTTTAACTATCAGCCTCCAACCTCATCCTAGAAACTCCTTCAGTATAGAAATGCCTCCTAGGCTTGGTTAAAAACTTCCCCAACCAAACCATCTGGAAAAGATAGTGAGGTGAAAAAAGACAGGAAGATGCAGGGGAAGGGTGTGTGCAGAGCGAATGTGACAAGGACAAGTATTAGGCTCAATTCTGAAGAAAAACTTTAATTCTTTTGAATTACACTTTTCCCATTCCCTTTGATAGTTAATTCATGCTACCTGAGGCACCCGTGTCAGGAGAGAAAGCAATAAAAGTAATTACTTTAAAATTTTACGGTCTCACTATGATATTATTTCTTTTTATATAGTATTATTTCTTTTTTATAACCACTGTGATGTAGTTAATATTACTTCCATTTTATAGCTGAAAAAAGTGGAATTCAAAGAAGGTAAGTGATTCATAGAATTGGTAAATGGCGGAGACTGGAGTGAATCCAGGACTTTTGAGGCTAACTAAACCACAGTGAAAGACAATAAATAGCACAGTATATGGGAAATGGCAAAAATGAACATAAAAGGCCATATTTAAGATTTCAAAAAGTTTAACAACATTACAGAGTCATTATTTGGGTAGGAAATTGTAGAGAAATAAAATGCCAAACCTTCTTCTAGCTCACTGGGTTGGTAAAAGTCAGCCATGTGAAAGACTGTGCTTCATTGATTTCAGAAATGACAGCTACAGCAGTAATAGGAATGGAGGCCCATAAAATTCACAGGAAGGACCTAAAGGAAATCTAAATGAAAAACATTAAACAATGGAAACAATTGATCTATGTTAGGAAAAACACATCTTGAAGAAGCAAAGTGAGGAAAATAAAAAACTTCAGTTGCTGCAATAAAGAATGAGTAGTTAAAATATGAATCCCTTCTCATTATAGTGTAACTGCCAATCAACCAAACTGTCATCAACAACCCATGGAACTGAAGACCGTTAAGCATGACAAGAGGTTACATACAATGACTTTTTGTATTATAAAAAGCATTTCTCTATGGATTCCAAAGCAAATTCTTTATTTAGTGTAGAAAACATTTTGCCATTAAAAAAAATCCCCAACTCTATTACAATTAAAATAAATCTCTTTGGACTTCCTCCCTAGAATATTTCCTGCCTAATTCCTATGTAGTATAGTCAGCCCATCTGTGACATGTTGGAAGGAAAAGAAGAAAAACAATGGGAACAAAAGGTCTCTGTTCCATCTTGTTCATTGAAAGTACTTTCTATGTCAATTTATAATATATAATTATATATATAATTCTTTCTTGGGGCTCCTGGGTGGCTCAGTCTTTCAAGCATCTGACTCTTGATTTCAGCTCAGGTTCATCTCAATGGGTTGAGATATGGAGCCCCACCTTGAGATTTTTGTGGAGCCTGTTTGAGATTCATTCCTCCTGCCCACTGCTCCCCATCTCAAAAAATATCTTTCAGTGTCCCTGGGTGGCTTAGCTGGTTAAGTGTCTGACCTCGGCTTGGGTAATGAGCCCAGAGTCCTGGGATTCAGCTGTGCGTTGGCCCCCCCCACTGAGCAAGGAGTCTGCTTGTCCCTTTCCCTCTGCCCCTAGCCCCAATGCGTGTGCTCATGCTTCCTCTCTTTCTCAAATAAAAAAATAAATAAAATCTTAAAAAAAACTTTACCTTTGAATAGTGGATCTGGCTATAGTCATTATGAATGATGAGTTTCACTTAGTTTAATGGAGCCTCATATGCTTACCTAATTTTACCTTAATATTTTAAAGAAAAAAAATAAAGACAAGAATAAAATACATCTACAGAAGTCTTCTGCCCAGAACTAACTATTGTTAACATTTTGGTATATTTATTATTTTTATTTCAAAATGCTAAATGGAATAGGTTATGCTTCTAAATAATATTTTCACAGAAATGGCAATTTTTTTTAACAGACTGGAAAACTGAAGCTGAAAAACATTAAAGTGTCAATTATTTGGAATTACCCAATTGCTTAATTAGGCTCCTTGGATTTTCTCAAGGCTCTCAGACTCTTGTTATTGAAAGGTACCGAAAAGACCAAAATACAGGAATCACTTTGATAGGTGGTGTTGGATCTTTGACAGAAAATGATTTGATAATTGGCTTGGGTAACTCTTGGGTGATGACTTATTAAAGATCTAAAGACTCTCAAAATTGTAAAAATATTCATTGTAGAGCAGAGGCATGTGTCAGAATCACCCAGAGTGTTTACTAAAACACAAATTGCAGAGTTTCTCATTCAGTATGTCTGGGTGGGGCTGGAGAGGTTGCATTTCTAGCAAGTCCCCATCCCAGGGGGTGCTAGTGCTGCTGGTCTAGGGACCACAGTTTGAGAACCACTGATTTAGGACAGACTTACGTAAATGCAGCTTAGAAGAGGCAACTTTCCTTAACACTGCAAGAAATAGTTTCATGCTTACAATTAACATCTTCCATTTCACACTGCAGAGATGAGCTATAGGTTTTATTTAGGAGTTTTAAAATGAAATTTATAGTCTGCTTTTAATGAGGCTGTCAGGAACACACTGGAGTATAAAGTAAAAGAGTTCACTTTCAGACTGTATAGGTACGAGAGGTGAAAAGCACTTCCTTCAAAAGAAAAACCTCCGAAATCCCAGAATTTCCTACCTCTGTGTAGATTGTCTATAAAAGCATGTAGAGTGTGTGCCAGTTTTTGGATCTGTACGTAGGGTGAAAAATTCTGTTTCTCATGTTCTAAACCCCTCTCTTCGGGTTTTCCCCTTCAAACCTAAACCTTATCAAGTGTGAACTCTTTCCCTTTACTTCCCTGACATTAGTACCAGCCATTCTCACAGATGCTCTTAGTCCAGACGATCCATACATTTCCTAAAGGGCTCAGATACTCTCATGCTTTATAAAATATCTCCAGAGCTCAACACAAGAATGAGTTCCAGTGCGTCTCAGACCTATGCCAGACAACCAACCTCTCTAAAACTTTGCATTTCAAGATGTCTTTACAGTCATTCAGGCAGGATACTGGTTTGGGGATGAAGTGACTTCCATTCCACCCCTCACAGTGCCGGCCATAAGTAGGCCCTCAAGACCACTAGTTATTATTACCATACATGGAATGACAGGCTTGGATTGGATAATTGATGCTGGGGCATGTTTCAGTTCTGCAGTGCTGTGATTGTAAATGAAATATGTAGCTGAAAACTAATGATGGCTTTATTTGTCTTGTGGCGGCTGCCATAATGAAATACCACACTGGGTGGCTTCAGTGCCAGAAATTCTTACAGTTGTGGAAGCTGCAAGTCCAAGATCAAGGTGTTGGCTTCGTCTGAGGCCTTTCTCAGGGTCGGTTTCTTCTGAGGCCTCTCTCTTTGGCATGTTGAGGATCACCTTCTTCCTGAGAAGGCCATCATGTATGGTTTTTTTTTTTTTTCTCTCTCTCTCTCTCTGTGTATTTGTGTCCAGATTTCCTCTTCTTATATGCAAACAAGTCATATTGAATTAGGGACCACCCATATCACCTCAGTTTAACCTAATTACCCTTTTGAAGACCCTGTGTCCAAATACACTTGCACTCTGAGTTATGGGGGTGAGGGCTTGAGCATATGTAGTTTAAAGGGACACAATTCAGCCCATAACAATGACTAAGCATGCAATGTGGGTCTTTGTTTTGTTTGTGTGTGTGTGTGTGTGTGTGTGTGCGTTTTATTTTTACTTGGTTTTTTGAAGAGTTATGAGTTTTCTGCTTTTGTTGTGGGGCTCGATCCTGGGACTTGGTTATCATGACCTGAGCTGAAGTCAGATGCTTAACCAGCTGAGCCACCCACATGCCCATTTTTAAGTCTAATTTAACGTAGAGTGAAATTCTCCCATTTTAGGTGCACGGTTCCAAGAGTTTTGACAAACATATAGAACTGTGTAGGCATCATCACATCAGAGGTCTGGAATGTTGCCATCCCTCCAAAAACTACCCATGTGTCCCTTTGTAATCAAACTCTTCCTCCCTCACTGATCTCTGTCCCTATAAATTTGCCTTTTCCAGAAAGACATGTAGATGGAATCCCATAGCAAATAGGTTTTTGTGTCTAGATTTTTTTCCTCCTTGGCATAAATCCTACCAGGGGTCTTAAGCTTTTTGTGTCACGGGCCACTCCTGCATTCTGGTTGAGCCTCTAAACTTCCTTTTTGGAATAAAGTTTACAAATGCATAAAATAAAATATTTATAATTACATGATGAAAATTATGTTGAAATATAGTCATTAAAGTTTTAAAGGAGCTGATTTGTGTGACTTAGTATTATATGTCACACAACTTTTTGTTTATAAGATCTAGCCATGGGTTTAGTAACTACTATATGGAATCAGAGTAGTGTTGAGCATACGTTGTATTTTGAAATGTCTGCAACGATTGTAATGAAATATGACAGCGTTGGTGGTTTTTATTGGTGAAAGAATCAGATGTTGCTCTGGGTGCTGTGCTTTGTTTTCTACATTAACAATGAAAGGAAATGCAATATATATATATATATATATTTTTTTTTTTTTTTAAGATTTTATCTATTTGACAGAGAGAAACACAGCCAGAGAGGGAACACAAGCAGGGGGAGTGAGAGAGGGAGAAGCAGGCTTCCTGCCAAGCAAGGAGCCTGATGTGGGACCCGATCCCGGGTCTCCGGGATCATGACCTGAGCCGAAGGCAGTCGCTTAACCAACTGAGCCACTCAGGCGCCCCAGGAAATGTAATATTTTAAATAGAAGTTGGTGAAAGTAAAAATTTAAAGGTTTTCTACATTTATATCACAGATTCTCTGAAGTCTATCCATAGATCCTTTGGGGCTCCACGTACCCCAGGTTAAGACTTCCTGTTTTCAGGGCCTCATCAGCACTTACAACCAGCCTGCAGAGTAGGAAAGGTATAGAAAAGTGTTATGGGAGATATTTCTGGGCCTGACCTGGCAGTGGCATTTATCATGTCTGCTCATATTTTGTTGTAGCGAACTTAGTCATATGGCTCCACCTATCTGTAAGAAAGACAAGGGAACACAGTCTGAAGCAAATAGATTTTGGTGGCTAGCCTGCAGTCTGTTATGCTAACCTTATTTAATTTAACCCTTATAGGATGCCAACTTTCACAATAACATCGCAAATGATGAAGTGTGGTTTTGAAAAGTTTAATGATACTCTTATCTAGTGAGTTTGAAACTCAGGACACAAATCTGGGTCTTCTTGTTCCAAATCCTAAACTGTTTGTACTATGTCTTGGTGGGCTTATGATGCCATGGGACTGAAGGGTCACTCCAAAGATCTATGTGCATGAAAATATCGCCCCCTTTTCTGGGATGCCACTGTGCTTGGGGCTTAATGCTCTGTGGCTAGTGTCTTGAAGCTCAAAAATTTTATCTTTGAATTTGTGTTTTGTAAGTGAAGTCTGATGGGACAATGGAACATTTGCTGGGGACTTGGAGCCTCGGCTCACATGCAGTGCCACCTGTCACCCCTCCCCTAGGTCCTTGGCTGCCTGCTCTCTGTCTCCTGGTATCCTGGGCCCACCTTGCCTACTCCTCCCCACTCTTGCCCCAAGACCAATGTTACCCTCTCCCTGATGCAGCAACCAGGTCCTCTCAGTAGAGGTAGGAGCCTGCATTCTCTTGTCCTATCCTGTCCCTGGCAGTGGCCTTGGTGCTGGTGCAGGTGGGGCAGAGGCAGGTGCATCCCCTATGGTATCTCAAGGGGCAGCACCCTAGAACCCTTGGCAGGTGACTTAGAGGGATCCTCTTAAGCATTCTCAATCCAGGTACTGAGTGTGGACTAGCGTGAAAGTTTCAATCCTTTGGGGGGGTTGCCTGTCTGCTTTGGTTTGGGGCACTGGTTCCAGGGCCTTTCATTTTCATTTGCACTGGACCCTCCAAATTATGTAGCTATCCCTGTGTGAGGATCCCAGTGAAAGCCACCACGCTGAATTATACAACAGAGACATTGTGAGAATGATGAGACAATAAGTTTCTGTTGTTTATACCACACTGTTAGTGGTAATTTGTATGGCAGTTGTTTCAGAACTTTTATTTTCTCAACACAGGTTTACCTAGACGTGATGGAAGGATCCTTTATCAGTCTCCCACAACCACCTTATCATGGATCAAGCTCATTAGTTTTGCAAATTATGATCAAAGATCGCATGTTTTCTGAGGAAATCCAGAACTGGCAGATTTCTGCAGGTAGATTGCATAATAATAAATGAGGAGAGGTAGTGGCAGGATGGGCCAAACCCAAGGTGGCAGGTCAGGCTCAATGTGTGCAGGACCCCAGAGGATGCGGGCCAGGAAAGGCAAACGGGACACTAGCAAGCGGGTGAGGCCAGCTGTGCGAGGGGAGGAAGTGGGGGAAGGAAGAGAAAGGAAGAGCCGAAAGGCAATTCTCCTTTACTTCACATTTTTGCTTGGTCTGGGGTTTGCTTTGAAGACTCTTAATCTTGAGGAAAATGGCAGCAGGAAGATGAGGTGGATGTCAGCCGTGCTTATGCTCAAGTCTAAAAGTAGCAATTTCTTGACACTTTGAAGTTTGGCTGGTAATTTTGCACATTCTTCTAAGATGAGTAGTTGTATCTCAATTGCTATTATATTGTCTCTCATGAAAAACACTCAGGATGACTAGGGGCACTCAAAAGTGTCCGAGACTTCTGTTATTTTTCTTCTTCAATACCAAGAAGAAAAATAAGCAGGAGGACTAGAAATTGAAACTAGAAGTCGTGGTTGTCATCCGCTCTTCAAAACCACTATTGTACTTCCTTTCCCACAGCCATAATTTCAGACGAAGCATTATGGCTTTAAGCAAAATGGTAAAGTTATGGGCTGAATTGTATCCCCGCACCTCCAAATTTATATGTTATGGTCTTTACCCCCAGTACCTCGGAATGTGGCCTAATATGGAAATAGGGTTGTTGCAGAGTTGATTGGTTAAGACAAGTCATACTGGAGTAGAGGGAATCCCTACCCCAGTATAACTGGTGCCCTTGGGAAAAGGGGGATGGATATTGGGACATAGAGACACACACACAGGGAGAGCATTGTGTGAAGATTGATAGGCTTCACAAGACAAAGAACTATCAGACATTAGGAGCGAGACCTGAAACAGGTCTTTTCCTCAAGCCTTCAGAGGGAGTGAGGTCTTGTCCTCACCTTGATCTTATACATGTGGCCTCTAGAAGGATGAGACAATAAATTTCTGTTGTTTATACCACACTGTCAGTGGTAATTTGTATGGCAGCATTAGAAAACTAATATGGTAAGCAAAAGGCCTGCTGAATCTGTACGATAAGAAGTCTAATTTCATCAAGATTCTCCATTTTATTAAGGAATTACTAGTGAAATAAAGAGAAAGCAACAGAAAGCATGTATTACTAAGGTACGTAGGGTAAACTTGCAATTTCAATCAAGTAGTCTGCCAGAAAATGACATGAAAAACCTTATATTTTTATTTTAATTTTATAATCCTTAAGGAGTAACAGAATCCTCTGTCTAAAAGGGACAAAGAAATCCACTTTCAGTTCTCTTTATTACCAGTAGGAATCTTATTGAATATCTCCTATGAAAAGATTCTATGATCCTTCTTAGGAATCTTTCTTGGCCATCTTGATTTAGGTATTCCATCCCAAGCAGCTTATACCTACCTCCCCCCAAAAATAATGTGAAGCAGTTGATGTTTTCTTTCCTCCTCTCTGATCCGGAACGTCATAAGCATATTGGTGGCTGGATCAATTATATGATATTCACTGAACAATTCACATGGACCAATGCAAGTCGTGTTGCTATGATACCATGTGATAATCATAGGCAATGTCTTGATATTGGATCTAGTTCACCTTCATTAAATCATATATGAAAACTAAAATAAAATGGGATGATTCAGATGGAGAAAGCAAGAGTGCATAAAGCCTCCATATTTTCCAGCTCATGAAACAGCAACTGGACTCCCACCCTAAGATCTGTTTCTCTTTATTAGCTAGAAACTCTGTAGATACCCAGCCTACCGCTGAGAGACTATGCTGCTTGGAGATGGTCAATACAAAAAAATGAGAATATAAAGGAACTAGATTCTTAAGGTCATTGAGCCATTACCCAATTGTGTGTCTCTTGTCTTAGTAAATTATATTATTATAGTGTTAATCCCTTAAGGACCCAGATGAGTACTAGTGACAAAGGGTGAATGTAATGGTACCTCGTAGGGGGAACACAGGCCATGTTTTCAGTAGATTTCAGAGAAAACTAGAAAGGCTGTTATGTTTTTCTTGAGTCACTACATGAGCCTCTCACAGTCCATTATCTGCACAGCAGCTGGAGTTTATAGAACTGAAACATGATCACGTTACCTTCTGCCCTGATTAAAACATTTATAGTTTGCAGTCATTTAAATACTATGTTTTAATCTGGCCTTTAAATCATGAGTTTATCCTCTTCCACATTTGAAACTGATCCTTGAGGCTTACTGTCCTGGGGATGAGAAGGAAGTCACCTGATTTCCTTAATCTTGAAACCAGGCTTGGTTGGGCTAGAGATGATTATCTCAATTTCTGTAGTACATAAAGAACCAAGCCTAGTAATCTGAGATCACAGAGCCTGCCATAGTGTAGAGGAGATAACTCATCCTTCTATGATATGATAGTCAGGCCATGAAGCTTGCTGTCATCCTGTGGTAGATGAAGGAGCAGTGGTTCTCAGCCCTCTCAGAACCAATGTCCCCTTTCCATAATTAATGTTTTATAATGCTTCATTTATTACCCTGAAATGAAAGTCATAGATAATATAAATTATCTCTACATAGAATTCCAAAAAATCCATATAATAACCTAAGCCTACTATAAAGGAGAAATAAAGGGAAAGTAATTTATTATAAAATAATAAATCTTTCAGCCTAGACATGTCTAGACTAGAAGGCATAATGAGGGGGTCAGACGCTTGAGTCTTGTTATAATGAAAAAGTTTACATTTAAGGAAAGTAAAAAATGCCTCTTCTAAGAAATACAAGGAAATGAAAGGGCAGAAGTACAAGTGGAAATGGAAATAAAAACCAGAATCAGGATATGTAATATCAGATGAGACTTGTTTGTATATGATAAGAGAAAGAGGGAAATAACCATAATTGAAGTGTGGATAACAGCCAAGACACATTACAGGTAGTTGAGATGGAGAAAACGAGGAAATACGATCTTTGTACAAATGAGTTTGGTTTTTATTTGTTATACGATGTAAAATAATTCCCTTTATTGTGATATCAGATAGGCAATGATGAAGTATCACACATACACACAATGCACATCTCCTGTCTTAAAATCCCAGTGCTTCCAATCTTTGCTGTATAAAAAGACCTTGGATACTATTATTCTTAGGCAGAGGAAGAAGGCAGATTGGAAAACAATACCGTATCAAATGAGGGTTGTTTGACAGGCTTCTGGGAACAGAATCAAAGTAAGATTAAAAAACAATAGACTGTTACAAATCACATAATTTTAATATGTAACTTTCACAGCATAGATCACAGTGTGCTCTACAACACTAGAAGCATTAGAAATGATGCAAAATATTTTTTTTAAAAATCCTTATCATTAAGTGAGATCCCTGTATTTCTAACTCTGTTAAAAGGAGTCTCAAACTCCCTTGGGTATATATTTGCAGGTCACAGCAACAAATGGAGACTGATCTCCAAAAGCATGTGGTACCAGCAATTCAAACACCACGAGGGCACAGCCACTGGTGACGTGTTCCGAAATCAGGAACAAATCTTGCTCAATTTCCAAACAAAGCCAGATATAAGCAACACTATCTATCTATCTATCTATCTATCTATCTATCTATAGATTATTTATTTATTTATTTATTTACTTACTTACTTATTTGACAGAGAGAGAGAGAGATATCAAAAAAAGGTAGAGATGCAGGCAGAGAAAGAGGGGGAAGCAGGCTCCCTGATGTGGGTTTTGATCCCAGGATCCTGAGATCATGATCTGAGCCGAAGGCAAAGGCTTAATCCGCTGAGCCATCCAGGCGTCCCAATAGCACTCAATTTATATGGTAGGTGCATTTCTTGAAATCACTGTATATTTAAATCATGGAAAAGTACTTCATGGGTTTGAAGTGTGAAGGTCTACTTATATGCAGATTTTTTTTATAAACATAGTACAATCCTGTCAGTGTATTATCTCAATAATATTTTTTGTTCTTGAGCTTACTGTATTGTAAGAATAAAGTATAGAATACATAGAACACACAAGATATGTGTTAATGGGCTGTTTATGTTATATGAAAAGTTATATGTGGATTTTCAACTGTGCCAAGTGTCAGCACCCAATCCTAACCCTTTTGTAGTTCAAAGGTCAACAATATATGTAAACTAGAATTAGATTCTAGGCTCAGATAATTATAAGCCTTTTTTTCACCTTTGCGAAAGCCTTTTGGGATAGTAAAACATCAGGCAGTTCTCCAGAGAAGATATACAAAGAGCCAATAGACACATGAAAAGATGCTCAACATCGTTAGTTGTTTGGGAAATGCAAATAAGACCACAAGGAGATAGCACTTCGTACTAACTAAATCATTATAATAATAGCAAGTATTAGCAAGGATATGGAGAAATTGGAACCTTCATCTGCTGCCGGCAAGAATGTGATAGCATGCAGTTATTATGACGAATAGTCTGCATTTCCGCTAAAGTTAAACATATAGTATGACCTAGCAACCACACTCGTAGGTGCACTCAAGAGACATGAAAAACATGTCTACACAAAATCTTGTACAAGAATGTTCTAGCAGCACTATTTATAATAGTCCAACGTGGAAACAACTAAGTGTTCATCAGCTGATGTACAGATACTAAAGTGTGGTATATTCAGGCAAGGAATATATTTGGCAATCAAAATATGAGATGGATGACTCCTAAAACCAGTACACTAAGTGAAAGAAGTCAGACACAAAGGGACAACTATTATAAACAACTAGTTATACAAAATATTCAGGGTAGGCAAATCCATAAAGACAGAAAGTAGATTTACGGTCACCTTGGAATAAGGGGTTGAGTTGTACTGGGGAGCCATTGCTAATGTGTACCTTATTTCTGGAGTGGGTAATGAGATGTTCTAAGATTGATTGTGGGTAGAGTTGCACAACTATGTAAATATACTAAAAAAATGAGTAATATGTAATTAGGTGAATTTCATAGTATGTGAGTTTTTTTTCTCAGTGAAGCTCTTATGAAAAAAAAATGTTCAGCAAAATGTTGCACAGGGTAGTCCAAAGCACTGTGAGACATCTGTGTCTTCTTTCCTGTTCAACGAAATGCTAGTTGTAGCTGCCAATCATCATGACAACAAGGAATACCTGCACAGAGTTCCAAACATCCCCTAGAGAGAATCACTGAACTGTACAAGAAGTAAAAATAAAGTCCACCCAGGTTGGTGGACTAGAAGGGTGAAGCAGAAACAAGGGTGTGAAGATGCTTGGACAAATTCTTATCTCTTTATTCCGAGTTCCTGAAACTCTGGAGAGGAGATGAGACATACTTTCTCCTGGCCTCACTCATTTGGGGCAAGTTTGCTTGATAAGCTGGGAGGAACAACAGGGGTGGATAGATGATTCCTCCATCTATGGTTTGCAATCCTCAGAGGAAACCAGCACAGGCCAGTCCTTCACCCATATGGGGGAATGCCTACCATAGTTAAAGGGGTTTAACTATGTTGTGTGTTCAGTGTGTTCAGTCAGAGGGGCTGTGTTCAGTCAGAGGGGTTCTGTCTGCCTTCCAGATCCTTCCTCAGTTCCCATGTGGCTGGATGCTGAGTTTAGAGCTGGCAGGCCTATTATGGACAGTCTGCCAGGAGCTGGATGACACCTATGGCCAATATACAACCTGATCCCAGGAGATGCTGGGCAGGGACCGAAGGGCATTCCTGGGCTCTGACGATGATGCAGAGGGAAGAACACAGAGGACACTCATCTACCATGGATGTGAATAGTGAACTCTAACAGGCCATCCATGTGACCCAGCAATTCCACCCCATGGTATATACCCAAGAGATATGAAAATAAGATGGCTGGGGCACCTGGGTGGCTCAGTTGGTTAAGTAACTTCTTTCGGCTCAGGTCATGATCCCGGAGACCCAGGATGGAGCCCCACATCGGGCTTCCTGCTCGGAGGGAAGCCTGCTTCTCCCTCTGTCAGTCCCTCTGCTTGTGTTCCCTCTCTCGCTGTGTTTCTCTCTGTCAAATAAATAAAATAAAATCTTAAAAAAAAATAAGAAGACCTCTTTAAAAAAAGAAAATAAGATGGCCACACAAGAACTTGCATGCAGATGTTCATGGCAAGATTAATCAGGATAGCCAAAAATGGAAACAACCCAAACATCCATCAACTGATGAATAAATAAAATGTAGCATATCCATACAATAGAATATTACTTAGCAACCAAAACAAATGAAGAACTGAGACATACTATACGTGAATACACACTACATGACTAAAGGTTGAAAACATAATGCCAGGTGAAAGAAGCCAGGCATAAAAGGGCACATATTCTATGATTCTATTTATATGAATGCCCAGAATGGGCACAGCCATAGAGATAGCAAGTAGCTTAGTGGTTGCCTTAGATGGTGGGGAGAGGGAATTAGAGAGTTACTAATGGGTACAGGATTTTTTGGGGGGGCAGTGAAATGTTCTGAAATTAATGGTGATACTTGCACATCTCTACAAGGATACTGAAAGCCATTGACTTGTTCATTTTAAAAGGGTGAGTTTTATTTTATCAGTGTTATATAACGTTGATGATATCTCAACTTCAAAATATATGTTATGTGTACATGTACCTACAATGCAATGTAATGATGTCTTGTTTTGTGTGCATGTTTGAGTGTAATGATTAGATCTCTAATCTTGCTACGCACCCTGATGCTTTTGCTTTGCTCTTAGATAAAGGACCTCTACGCATGACCTGCAAAGATCTTTCCAACCTCATCTCATACCACGTCCCCTGTGCAAAATCACACTAGTCGTCATTTTTCCTAAGAACTTTGTACTTGCAAGACCATTTTTCTCCTAACTTCATCCAAATAATTCCTTGTGGTTCCTTTGGCAAGCCTTCCGTGACCTCCCTGACAAGGTCAAATCTCACAATTATATCTCTCATGGCACCATGTCTTATTGTACCACTTACACTGTGTACATTATATTTAAATCATAATGAGTGATTTTTGGGTTAATATCTCTCTTTTCAGTAAGACTGTAAACTCCTTGAGGTCTAGTATCATCTCTGGTTTTGCTTTCCCCCCATATACCATGGAACAGTATCGGACACACAGTGCCTGTTCTAGTTATAAAGATTAATAAATATTTATTGAATGAGTTAATAACTCCCTTTCTCTCTAGTCCGTTTTATTCCACTTCTGTGTTTACTTCTACTTCTGCTCATGTGTTCATTTAGTCAAAAATGTCCATTGAGGGGCACCTGGGTGGCTCAGTTGGTTGAGCGACTGCCTTCGGCTCAGGTCATGATTCCGGAGACCCGGGATCGAGTCCCACATCGGGCTCCCTGCCCGGCGGGAAGCCTGCTTCTCCCTCTCTCACTCCCCCTGCTTGTGTTCCCTCTCTGGCTGTGTTTCTCTCTGTCAAATAAATAAAATCTTTAAAAAAAAAAAATGTCCATTGAGTGCCTACTATGATCCAGACTGTATCTGGTTGCCTGTGACTAATGAAATGATTGGTTTAATCAACTACAATTATATAGGTAGGAGTTCATTTACCTACAAAAGATTCTGAATAGGCCTCAAAGATACACAAATTCATCTTCTCATAACAATGAAGTCCTCCTGGACTTTTCCTTCAGAGTTGTCAATATATTATTCTTGGTGATATCAGTTACCTAAATCACATAACTTAGTCTTGAATGTTTTTTCTTTTTCCTTTTTTTTTTTTTAAAAGATTTTATTTATTAGAGAGAGAGAGAGAGAGAGAGAGAGAGAGAGAGAGAGAGAGCATGAGCAAGGGGAGGGGCAGAGGAAGAAGCAGGCCTGTGGGGCCTGATGCCAGACTCTATGCAGGGCCGATGCCAAGATTCCAGGACCCCAGAATCATGACCTGAACTAAAGGTAGAGGCTTGACTGACTGAGCCACCCAGGCGCCCCTTGAATGTTTTTTTCTTGCTTCTAACCTAATCCTGATACCAACATCCAGCTCATCAGCCAATTTCATTTTGTAACAAATCAGACTATTGGAGTATGTAAGAACAAGGCCTGCTATCCACAGAGATTTCTTCCTTTTTTGTTTTTTTTTTTTAAAGATTTTATTTATTTGACAGAGAGAAACACAGCCAGAGAGGGAACACAAGCAGGGGGAGTGAGAGAGGGAGAAGCAGGCTTCCCACAGAGCAGGGAGCCCGATGTGGGACTCGATCCTGGGTCTCTGGGATCATGACCTGAACCGAAGGCAGTCGCTTAACCAACTGAGCCACCCAGGTGCCCCTATCCACAGAGATTTCTATCCTATCTGAAAACTGCAAAAAAGTCAGCTCATTGATTTTCATAAATGAATTTTGATTATTTAAGTAATTGTATTCTCTTAATGAATCATATCTTATGCAAATTGTTTGTCTATATAAATAAATCTTGGCAAAAGATGTTCTTATATATTATGTGTATTTGTACTAACTCTAAGTATAAGCAGTAGTGTATTTTTGGTAGAGGTATGGTTTTTCAAGTTATATAAATTGAGTATTTCTGTTGATAATCATGTTTTTTCTGCTAAATGTTTAATAGACGGAAAGCTTTTTCTTTTTAAAGTTATTTCGAGGGGCGCCTGGGTGGCTCAGTCAGTTAAGTGTCTGCCTTCAACTCAGGTCATGATCCCAGGGTCCTGGGATCGAGTCCCACATCGGGCTCCTTGCTCAGCAGGGAGCCTGCTTCTCCCTCGGTCTGCTGCTCCCCCTGCTTGTGCTCTCTCCCTTCCTCTCTCTGACAAATAATGTCTTAAAAAAATAACTAAAGTTATTTTGGTATTTTTAATCAGAAAGTAAATTAATGAAAGCATATGCATGAAATCAACAGGTCTCATATAGCCCGTGGGGAGACAGCAATCGTATAGCTGTAAATGCCACGAAGGTTTTTGTTTTTGTTTTTGCTCATCATTACATCTCCCGATCCCTGGTAGTGTAACTGGAATGCAGGTGCTCACTAAATACCTCTTACATGAATGAATCAAAATACTCTAATTCGATAATTGATATCCCTATAGGATAAACTAATGAAATTTCGCCTAGTCAGCAAAAACTTCAAATACATATGGAGGTGTTGGATGGAAGAGGAATCATATATGTTCCATATACTCATACTTGCTGGATGTGAGAAGCTCAGGAAGGCCAATTTCAATGCAACAGAATAAAGTGGAATGGATTGTCTTAGGAAGTGGTAAATTCCCTAATACTCAGAAATATTCAAACTTGAGCTCGGCCCTTGTCAGGAATATTGTAAAGGAGATGCAAGCTTTAGATTGGAAGTTGGAGTTTAAAAGATGACTTTGAAGTTTTTTCCAACCCTGACATAGTGCAAAAATGATTGGCAATTGAGCCAAATCTTCATACCTTTAAACTCATATAGTATAAAATATGGTAAATTTGAACAAAGTTTTCTCATGTGAATCATGCAATAAGAAATCAGACTTATATTCTCTGTCCCTCCTAATTCAAAGTTAGAATATATATTTTACTCACTGGTGTCTTTTATAAACTGAGACACAAACCAACACTTGATCTATTAATGCCAATTACCCTTTCCTTTCTCCCCACCACTTCTTTATATTTTTCTTGGAATTTTTCCCCCTCTTTTTAATACAAGGACGGTATAGGATGAACAATAGACTACAAAATATATTCTGTAGACTTTTCTTAATTTCCAGAAGACATGAGGTCTTTGTTTTAAGTGAAATCCTAAGGGACAGTTAGATGAGATAGAAACGTCTCAAATGTTTTCCAAATAAAATACAGCACTTAAATTGAACAGTCTTGGACATTCATTTAATTAATCTTAGTTGACCTGTGCATTATTTTGCCTCTTCGTCCATCTGACTGGGTTCCATGTTTAAAATTACCTTCTTATGACCAGAAAGACCACAATTTAGAAAAAGAGTGATTTCAATGCGATCTTCGCTCACCTTACTGTGTGACTATCTCAGTTTCACAAGTGATTAAAAAAAGGGAACTAACATTAATGGGGAAATTTTTGAATATTCTATAGGAATTGTTCCTTTTTAAAATAAACTTTCTGAGAAATGTGAAGCAAGTTTATTCCCATAAATGAAACTGCTATTCCAGACTGTGTTGGCACACTGTCTCTTCTAAGCAGTAAGATGTTTAGAAATACACTGAACTGACTCACTCTTTTTCAAAGGTATTTATTTGAGAAAAGAGAGTGACAGACTTAGATATTCCCCCAAAAAGTACCAAGAAGCACGTGTCATCTGTGGCACTGAAAACAGGGATGTTAACTCCAGCATGTAGATGTTGGATGATTTAGGACTGCCTAGCAACACAGGTCTTACCAAGAATCTTGACACCCTGGATCTTAGGGTGTTTCTTCTAAATGAAAGCTACTCTGCCTGAGTGGAGGGAGTAAATTCCTGATGCTCTTTCTCAAAATTCTTACTAATCTTTTTTCTTATTCCATATATGACAGTTACAACACACTGAAATTGCTTTATAAACAGTCTGCTGTCACTATCTGATGACTTGAAAGTGAAAGAAACACCTAGCAAGTTTCCTGACTATATAAAATACCATTTAGTTCCATATGCTGTGATTTTAGAGATCTCTTATATTCAAGATAGACAACTCTCATTTGAAAAAATTAGAAAGTTTGAATGGGAAAATAAATGTTGATTTAAGATAAAAAGTGATCATTTTGTAGAAATTATTTTAGAAATTATTTAAAAACTTGGAAAGAATAAGTTCAGAAAACACTTAAAATGTTTCATTAAAATAATTTTTTGTTGTAGGTTATGGTTTGATACATAGTAGGCTATGTGCTCAGTTGGAATTAAGACCTGAGGCATATGTATGGATTTTTAACTTTTGACTCAGTTTCCATTAGCCAAGAAGTGTGCTTTTTTCTGATACTTTGTCATTAGAGAAGATTTTGGATTTGGTAGTTCAGATCAATACACCAAGAAAGTTAAAGTTACATAAACAAGTTAAAAAAGTGTTTCGCAGTCTTGAACTGCTGTGTTATTCAGTCGGTCTTGCAAATAAACCCCTTTGGCCATAAGGGGGAACAGTTGAGAGAATGAATGAAAAACTCAGAATTTTTTTTTTTTTTTTTTAAGAGAGAGAGAGAGAGAAAGAGAGAGCAAGGAGGGGTAGAGGGAGAAGGAGAGAGAGAATCTTAAGCAGATTCCACTCTCAGCACTGAGCTCAGTGCTGGGCTCAATCTCACACCCTGAGATCATGACCTGAGCTGAAATCAAGAGTTGGAGGCTTAACTGACTGAGCTACCCAGGGACCCCTAGAATGTCTTTTTAATGATGTAATACCAAATACAAAACTATTCAATGACTACCTGTCTAAATAGAATTACAAAACATTTACAATTTAGAACTTAGAATGCAGGGCACCTGGGTGGCTCAGTCAGTTAAGTGGCTGCCTTCGGCTCTTGTCATGATTCCAAGGGTCCTGGGATTGTGTCCTGCATCAGGCTCCCTACTCAGTGGGGAGCCTGCTTCTCCCTCTTCCTTTGCCCCTCCTCCCTGCTTGTGTCCTGTCTCTTTCAGAAATAAATAAAATAAAATAAATAGAATTTAGAATGCATTACTCTGTTAATCCATAACAATAGACAATATATTAGTCAGCTATCCTTAAGGAATAGGTCTTGGAAACATTATAATATTTACTTGGAAAAAACCAACACAATATTATTCATTCTCTATAATGTTCTCTTATCTAATTCAAGTGAGTTGAAAATCTTTGCAGCAAATGCTCCCTTTCCCTGTCCCCCTGCTGCTGTTGTGTATGGGACCTTATAAGTCCATGGTTTCAATTCACCTCTACTGTGCCTGTCTTATGTGATTATTATGAAAGAATACACTTTTTTTTTAACATGTCATCATTATTAGATTGGGAACACCTCAATAATTAGACTAGAAACTCCAAGAAGATAAGAACTTCCTAAATTATCCATGGATGTCTTCCTAGGACCTGGTGTATAAGATGCTAAGTAAATTTTTGTTGACTAAAGGGAAGAAAACTTGTCTTACTGTATGTTCTCAGTTTGGCAGGATGTCTGGAATATAAGAGGTACTCAATAAATGTTGTTGAATGGATTTTCCAATAATAAACTTTTTTTTTCAACTTCATAAAATGTAGGACTAAACCAGAAAACAGTTTCCAGTTACATAATTGATCATTAGTTTCTAATTATCAGATTAGAAATAAAGATGCAATTCAATTAACTTTTATTCTTTTACTTTTGCTTGATAATTTCTAAAACCTAAACAGAATTATCAAGATCACTAGTTAAAAGGAGTCTTTATAATAAAATCATTGTTATCTCCTCATAAGTTACTTATTCAGAGCAAAAATAGAACTATACATTAGAGAAACTGAATAGCCACTTAAGCCAGTGATGAAGATGAATATCAGACATAACATGCCTCTGGTTTTGATACTCTGAGAAAGACACCACATTCCTTATGCTGTATTCCATTCAAAAAAATGTAAGACCTCAGTCTAATCATGAAGAAACATTAGACAAACCCCAGTTGACTCTTTCTGTAAAACAACTGGCTTGTATTTGTCAAAACGTCATTGTCATAAAAGACAAAGATTAAAGAACTGTTCGAGGTTGAAGGGAAGTGAAGAGTTACAACTATGCAGTTTGTGGTTCTGGATTGGGCTTTATATTGGAGCAAATAAAAAATATCCATACAAGGCATTATCAGGATAACTGACACAGTTATAATTAATATAGTATAATATATAATATAATATATAGTAACAATAATAAACTGTAGAGGAAATAAAAGTAGTTGGCCCTTGAGCCATGAAGGAGTTAGGGGTGCTGATGTCCCCTTCACCCCACAGTTAAAAATCCACATACAACTTTTGATTCCCCAAAAACTTTACTAATAGTTGACCAGAAGCCTTGCCAATAACATAAAGTGTCAATTAACACCTATTTTGTGTCATATGTATCATATACTGTATTTTTACAATACAGTAAGCTACAGCAAAAGAAAATGTTAAGGAAGTCATAAGGAAGGGAAAATATATTTACAGTACTACATTCTATTTATTGAAAAAAGTTCATGTGTAAGTGGACCCATGTAGTTTAAACCTGTGTTGTTTTGAGAGTCAACTGTATTGTATCAAATCATGTTTTGTTTTGGTTTTTTTTTTGGTTGGTTGGTTGTTTTGTTTTTAAGTAGACTCTATGCACAAAGTAGGGCTCTAACTCTGGACCCCAAGATCAAGAGTCTGCATGCTTCACCTAGTGAGCCAGCCAGGTGCCCAAAATCATGTTTAATCAAATCAAATCAAATCAAATTTATCATGTCAAATTTCCTAAATTTGATAATTGTACTGTGGTTATGTAAGATACTATCCTTCTAGAAAATACACACTGAAGTAATAAGGGATGAAGGACCATGAGGTGCATACTCTACTCTAAAATGGTTCAAAAATCAAATGTATGTATGGAGAGGGAGAGGAAATAAGACAAAATATTAAAAAATTGATGATTCTGGGCCAATGGGGTATAGGAATTACTTGCAATTTATATTTAAATTTGAGATTATTTCAAAATTAAAAGTAAAAAAAAAATTCAAACAAAAATACCACCACTCAAAAAAACAAAAACAATGTCACGAATGGTTTTACATGTCAGATGGTTAGTAGTTTCAAGTATCCAGCTGTGGCATGTATTCTATAGGATTGCTGACTCTATACGCTAAAGGTTCCTTTAATTGTCCTTGTATGTACGAGTGTTCTCTACATTGGAAATGAGTGTCCCATCAGGCTGGGAGCCTGTAAACCAAACTCCTAAAACTGATTTTCCCCACTAAATTTTTCTTATTATGATTACTGCTAATTAAATTTTCAGGCCCATCCAGTAACTTTTAATGGTTGCCTATTATGTGACAGTAGTGGGCTAGATGATAGCAAAACAAAGAGGAGTAAGTTATGTATGGTCTGTGTTCCTGATGAATTACAGTTGATGAGTCAGACATTTGACTAGAATGGTGTACTACAGGAGAAGGCAGTTGGAGCAATTATTTGTCGTAGGAACTGATTCCACAGGAGGAGTGACATCTGAAGTTGGTCTTGAAGGATGAGTATGAGTTTTCTAGATGAAGGGGAAAGGTATTTCCAGGCATGAGGAGTAGCATGTGCAAAGGCATAAAACCTTCAAAAGTTCTATAATCATTTCTAACTTCTATTTCTAAGATGTAGTTCAGCTGACCTAGGTCAGCTACTTTAAAAACATTTTTATTGTGAAATATTATACACACTCATAAAAGTG
Source organism: Spilogale gracilis (assembly GCA_004023965.1). Classification (NCBI taxonomy): domain Eukaryota; kingdom Metazoa; phylum Chordata; class Mammalia; order Carnivora; family Mephitidae; genus Spilogale; species Spilogale gracilis. The sequence goes on from PITA01005842.1 coordinate 33,746, forward strand.
CATAAAACACATCAGATTACTGAATTATTAATAAAGCAAATATGTGATCGCTGAGATCAAAATCTATAAAATGGCTAGTAATTCCTAAATTGTTACTGTTTCATTCAGTTCCATAATTATTATACAGCTGTACTGTGTTCCAGATCCTGCTGGATGCTTTATTCATTAACCGATTTCTCACTATGCTGAAAATAGCATACAGCTGAGAAAACTGAGGCTCAGAAGAGGTACTTACTTGCCTAGAGACACAAAATCCATGATTGACGGAGATAGGACTAGATGGAGATCTGGACTAACATCCAGATTTTTCTGACCCCAATATGTACACTGGTTTTGTGTTTTTCGTTAAGATTTGATTTCTTCATGTAAAAAACTGGCAGTCAACAGAGATTTTCACTTGGGGAGTAATATGAGATTTCTTTGGACTATAATTATATTGATGGTGTGGAATAATTGAGGGAGGGAAAGAAGGGTGGTAGGGAGACCATGGAGGTGGTTATGGCAATGGTTAGGAGATGAGGTTTTAGACTAGAAGATTAATGGTGTATATAGAGGGAGGAAACTATCTTCTTAAACGTTCTGAGGTATAACCAATTGTTTATGGTGGTAGGTTAGATGTTGGGGATAAGTGAGATGAGAAACCTGTATACAGGTAACTTCCATTACTTTGCATCTGTGCCAATGCTCTTCTCTTTGATTCTAAGACTTCTGTCTCGAGAGCCTAAATGGATAGGAACACTTTAGGTTAAAATTTGAAAGAGAAAGAACGGTTTTGTAAAAGTTCAGTTTTGGTCCTGGTGACTTTGAGATGCCTGGGAAATTCAGATGGTCTGTCTCAGGAGTAGTTAAAAGTTAGAGGCTTCAGGGACAGGTCTGACCTAGAGATACGATTTTAGTAATAATTAGAATATATGTAACTTGAGGCATAGGACCTGGACTCAGACAGACCTATATTTAAATCTTGGCTCAGACACTAATTATCTGTTCCTCTTTATGTAAAATGGGATATCTAACCCAGGATCTTTGTAAGAGAAAAACTAGAAAGCACATCTTAGCACACCGTTCAAAAGTGACAAAATTATCATTAGTTATTATTAGATTATAATACAGATTTATGAACTCCTTTGTAACAAAAACATTTTTAAAAAATGAAATTCACTTAAATGTTATCTGAAATGCATGTTTTTTATTATATTTTTTCAGTATTCCAAGATTCATTGTTTATGCCCCACACCCAGTGCTCCATGCAGTATGTGCCCTCAACATCCACCACCAGGATCACCCATCTCCCCACCCCCCACCCTTCCACAACTCTGTTTCTCAGAGTCCAAAGTCTCTCATGCTTTGTCTCCCTCTCTGATTTACCCCAGTTCACATTTCCTTTCCTTCTCCTACTCTCCTCCATGTTACTCCTTATGCTCCACAAGTAAGTGAAACCATATGATAATTGACTTTCTCTACTTGGCTTATTTTACTCAGCATAATCTCCTTCAATCCATAGTCCAGTCCATGTGGCTAGAAAGTTGGGTATTCATCCTCTGAATGGAAGACTTGTCAAGGATGGTTTGGTGCTCATATGGCAGCGTGGTGCATGCATTGTGTCACTGGCAAGACCTAAGTGTGCCTTAGCACCAGGAATGAAAGATACACGTTCATTCAGGGGTTTCCTGGTAGACAAATTATCTCCAAGCAGCAACCCAGGTACAATTTACTCCTTACTCTCCTTAAAATAAACACCTTAGGGAAAGCATTATCTTCTTTTTTCATATTATGTTGATTGTATAATACTTAAGTGTTAAATTCTATATAGTTGGTAATAGATCAACAGTTTAATATTTGTCTTCTAAATCAATTTTCCATGACTCTAAACTCTCAGCCTCTATTTTGGCCCATAATTTGATTTGTACATAATTATGAATTTAATTTTTTTGTGTTGTAAAATGCCAAGTCATTATCAAAGCTAGCAAAATCTGGACCACCAGATTTTCTATAGGAATCATAATTCCTTCTATTTGGTGTTAGGTTTTTATGCTGTGTTTTAGTGGGATGTGTTTAAAACAGATGGGAAAACCTTTAAAAAAAGCAACAAAATGGTGAGAAAAACTCCTCTTAGAAAAGTTAAGGAATCATCAAAGTTTATCTATACAAGGCCACCAAAGTGGCCCAGTTATTCAGTTTAAAGAATAGGTTTGATTAGTGTCTCCTTGTTTCGCTGTTCTTAAAAGAATCATACAGCATTAAAAAAAAATTCAGCTTTAATAAGCTAGTACCATTCTTGATATAATTATCTATTGTGAAAGAGTGTATGCAAAGATCATCACAGTAATCCTTCCCATTCCTATAATGCATGCCCCTTTGAAACTGGATTTTGCTGCTCTTCCCATCCAGAAGGGGAATCTGTTTTCCCAATTCTTGAATCTGTGCCGGCCTTTTGACCTACTTTGACTAACAGAATGTGATAGAAGTGATGTCATGTAACTTCTGCTCTAAGAGGTCCTACAGCTTCCTGTTTGTACCTGTCTGGCATGTTGCCTACATATGAAGCCCAAGAAGAAAGGCGAGGAGATAGGTCCAGCCAATAGTCAACACCAACAACCAGTCATGAATGTGCCCAGTTAAGATGCCAAATGATTACATGCATGATCCCAGACAAGGCCAGTCTAAATCACTGATCTATATAATTTGAGAGTATGGAAAATGGTTTTAAAGCACTATTTCTAGGGTGTTTTCTTATGCAGCAATAATAAATGTGTATGTGTATATAGATTTATGATAGAATTTTCCTGCTTGAAGATGAGAGAAGAGTTTTAAAACATAAAATGGTCTTAATATTAGGATGCACCTCCAGACTTTAAGGATCAAAAAGATCCTTAAAGACAAAGCTTTAGACAAACCTAGGTTACTGCAGTGAACAATGAAGGGAAGACAGGATTTTTCTGGGATGATCTGTGTAGTGTTTTTAGAGGTAGGATGATAATTCTAGATGATGTCCAAAGTCTAAGCTCTAGAGCCCTATGAAATGTCAATGAAATTCTTGTGATTTAGCAACTCCATAAACCTGGACATAGCATTTTATACCTTTCACAAATGACAGGATCTACTGGCTCATATTTTACATAGCATGATCCAAAATGGTTATGGTATAGAGCAGGTGACAGAGTATAGGCAATATAGAGTAATGGCTAAGGTCACGAGTCTCAGAGCCATACTGCTTGCGTTCAAATGCTGGCTAAGTTGCCTATCAGCTGTATGTATCAGGTAACCTTGAGGAATTATCTAAACTATTTCTGCCTCAGTTTCCCATTCCCTGTAGAATGAATTGTTGATAGGGTTAAATGAGTTATTTTTGAGCTTAAAACATATTACTCAATACATGTCAGATACTAGTATTGTTATGTAAGGGATCAATCTAGGTATTAGACCCAGTTCTGTTACTTTGTGACCTTCAGCAAATAGCTAACCTCTCTGCATTTCAGTTTTCTCATTTATAAAATACAGTTTACTATATAATTTCCATGGTTTCTTTTCACCTTAAAATTCTGGTTCAGTATTCAGTATCTGTTTTACCCACACAGACAGATGTTCAATCTTGTCTATACTTCTACTTTCTCAAAAACTGTTTAAAATTCATTGTGTTAGCAAGCAATTTGGGGGACCGTCTAATGCCAACCACTCTTAAGTATAAAGACTGCTGCATTTACTCAGGAAGCTAACCATTTTTTACTCATATGTGGCCAGCAAACATTTATAACTCACATATCTGAAGCAATGCCTTTTCACGTTTATGGAAAGTTAAAATTGAATATTCATTTTTTTAATCTGTGCTAAATAAATGTGCTTATAGAAGTAGGAAAAGATCCTCTGGAAATGAATATTTCACCTCAAATTTTACCCAAGATCTCCAAATTTAAATAAAAATTATCCGTAACTCCACTGTTTAGGTGTCATATTAAATTTTTTCGGTATGCTTAAGCATACTGCATACAATTAAATATTACACAAAATGACTTTTATTGGCTGTATAATACCATCATACGGACACATCATAATTTCTTTTACTTTACATGTAGGTGGTGGCATGGCATTTTAGTTTGATGTTGTGTGACACCTCTTGACAATGCGACAAAAAAAATCAAACATTATATCTGTGACTGGTGTATAGAATGTACAGTACGGGAATTCCCTTATAAAAGTGGATTACTTGGACCACTCTTCCTTTTCCTGTCACCCCTATAATCAAGCTGCTACAATCCCTCAAGACCTATGCAAATGCTCCGTTCAGTATTTTTACAATACTCGAGTTTATCTATTACTGTACCTACCACAAACTTTTCTATGAATTTTGTAAACAGATTTCAGTCACTCGTTTGCTCCTCCAAAACACACAGAACCTATGTACTATGAAACTGCTCTTTCGGGACCCCTAAAACGGACAATTCAAGCTACACAACTGCGATTTTTCAGTGGATCTTTCGGCGCGAGAAGGTAAAACAATGCGCATAGGCTTTTTCTCCTTTAAAATTTCCCGACCGACAGTGGACACGTATTTGCTGGTAGAACAAGAACTCCGTTCTGGGAGCTGAGGAGGCGGCTCCCCGGCCCCAAGAGGCGACCACACGGGTTAGCGAAATTTGACAGACGACCGCAATCTTCGCGGATTTTCCAAGCAGGACGCAAGGACGGAACTGGAGGGAAAGTGTGTTCTGCCCACGTGACCCACCTTCTTCGCCTTCAGGTTCCAGAAGCGAGGCGCCGCGGCAATCAATCCCGATCCTCCACTACTAAAAAGCTTCCCAAGGACCTGATGAAAACCCCAAAGTGCTGAGAGGCACACTTCGAAAATTCTTGGGTGAAAAAAAAAAAAACCCAAACAAAAAATATCGACTTTTACCGTTAAGTGTGCGGACAATCTTTTCGGAATGACCACTACTCACGGCTCACCCATTTGTCCAGCCTCTTCCTACAGTTCATTCCTGTGCTTTTTCAACCTTCCTTGTTTCGGTTCCAGTGGAAGAGGAAAAGCAACAGTTGCTCGCCCATCAGCCCGTCTCCCGGCCACGAACGGCCCAGGGCTTCGGCTCTCCGTCGGCCCGAGGGAGGACGCGCGGACGAGTGGCCGGCACGAGACCCCCGGTCGCTGCCCCAGCGCTACCCGCGCAGATTCCCTCCTCTCGCCCGGCCGCGGAGCGTCGCCTCCCCGCAGGCCCGGGCGCCCGATGGGGCGCATGCGCGCGGCGCTCCCGGGCGTGCAGGCCACACTCCCCCCACCCACTCCGAGAGCTTGTCACTTCCTGCCCTCGCCCCATCTCCGTCCGGGGTCAGTCAGTCGCTCCCTGTCGCTGCGGGAGAGTCTCTGCTTCTCCCTTCCTACCCGCTCCGCGTCGGTAGCTCGGGCTCTTCGGGGAGGGCGAGACAGAGAGAGACTGACTTAATAAAGTTGCCTGAAACAACAACTACTAGCAAAAGAGGCCCAAGGTGGGGGGAGCCCCCATTCTTCCCCGCCCCTCTCCAAAAGCCTGAGGGACCGTTGCAGGTGGAGCGGCGCTGGGGGCGAGCCGGGCTCCGGCGGTAGCCGTTGCCCCGGCAAGGGGCGCCCAGGTCCTGCCCGCTCGGGTTCCGGCTCCTTCAGTGGCGGCGGCGGCTTCTGCGGGGCGGTTCCTCCTGTCAACTGCCTGCGTCCGCGCGCCGCCCGCCCGCCCAGCTCCACAGCGCGGAGGGACGCCGTGAGCCGCCGCCGCCGTCGCCGTCGCCCGGGGCCGCGGAGGGACGTGGTGAGCTGTGGCGCTTCCGCGTCAGCGCCGGCGGGGACTCTTTGGGAGCGCATCGGGCCCGAACCCCGGTTCCCTTCGCGTGGTCTGCCGACTTCCCTGCGCCAGGTGGGGCCCGAAGCCGCCTCCTACGCCAGGCTGTCCCCACGACTGCCCGGCCTGCCTTCCTTCCTTCCGCCTGCCCGCCGGCCCGCCCTTGGAGTTAAGTAAGTTGGGCGCACTTGGTTATGGGGACGGGGGCTCCGCCGCGGAGACCCCAACGCACGTGCGTGGCGGGGGGGCGCGGCGTGGGCCGGCCGCCGGCGGGAGCCGCACCTCGACCGCCCCTGTAGCCGCGCCCGCCGGCCTGCGGGCCCTGGCGCCGGCCGTGCCCGCCGCGCTCCGCGTCTAGGTCTCCGCGCGCGCCCGCCCGGGCCGGCGAGGCCGCTGCCTCCCGCCAGGCCCTCGCCTTGCGCTGCGCGCCCCAGGCTGCGTTTCCGGGTAGGGCGATGAACCTGTGCGGGAGTTTGGGCTGGAGAAGCCTTCGTGCGTTTTTCTCTTTTACGTTCTAAAGGAAGGTACGAGTACCGTGGAGGGAAAACGGAGGGCGGGTGGAGGGAACGTATCTGGAAAATATAGCCGGAGACCCCCCAGGAAGTTCAGGGTTAGTGACGGATTTGTGCTTCTTTCAACAGCCAAGCCGCAATGAAGAGCTTCTTATAGTGAAAGGAAAGTAGGTCTCGCCCACTGAAAATGCCTTTAAGGGACAAATACTGTCAGACTGACCACCATCATCACGGATGCTGTGAACCAGGTATACTCCTTTCTTCTCCAGTTACTTTGCCCTCCGTCATAGCCACTCTGCCTTGTGTTTCCTTCCAGTTTTCTTTTCCTCCTGCCCAAGAAGTCATTTCTAAGTAAGCAGGCTATAATTTTCCCCAGCATAAAACTAGTTATGAAGCTAAAAGCTTGTACAAACAAGAGGTCTCCTTTGCTTGATCCCTTTAAAAAAGTACTGCAAGTGTCACCTTAAGTCTTTTCCACAAGATCAGTCACTCAGTCCCTTTTCCTTCTTTCGAGGCAGAATACAGTTAGTAGTATACCCCGTGTCCTTTGGATGTTTAAAACTGAAGACAGGAGAAAATAGGTAGCGGAATAGTAGCATGTCTTTGTGAAAGTGGATTCATTTAAACTTTTAAAAGTTAAAAGTTTCTTACACATATATATCAAGGAATAGCGGTTAAAGCCTAAAAATGAGTTTAGTTGGGCTGAAAGTTTGTTAAAAGCTTGTTGAAAGAATCAGATTTTGCTGACTGCAACCTTTAGAATTTTCTTGCATAGAATATACTGTATTGCAAAACAAAAAATCTGGTTATTTAGGTAGAATATGTAAGTATTTTTAGGATGATTTATTCAGTGGAACTGTTTTTAGTTGGATTTATGGAATGAAAAAGTTCCTTTTTCAAGTCTTGAAGAATATTAGAAAACTTAGATGAATGTTGTAAGTAAACTTGAGTTTTCTAGTTATTAGAAGTTTGCTATGTTTTGTCACAAACATTTAGAGGTACAAGTTAAAAGGGAATCATTGAATACATATGTCACTAAACCAAACAAAGGCTATTCTAGTTTAAAGGCAGGTGTTTATCATTATTTTTGACCTAAAAGTTATTAGGACTCCTTATGCTTTTGTTGTTTTTTTTTGTTGGAATATTTTAACTGCTCTAATGTATTTGGTTCTGTCACAGTGGAGTTCAAGTAGAGAACTTTTTTGACTAATGGGAAAAAATGGCAGTGGTAAAGAGGAAGAACTCCCTTTTTCAGAAAACTCTGGAACACATGTACTATGGCCCTATCCTCTTGACTGGTTTACTGGAAATCAGTAGTAACTTAACTCTGCTAATAATATAGTCCCAGGATGGAATGCAGTTTGTGTTCAACTGCCCGAGACCTATCTATTTCAGCACCCCTTCATACTGCACATTTTATGTATTTTGTGTGTCATTTATAGTTTATCAAATATTTAATGGAGTTTGTTGGTTTGAAGTAGAAGGCTCTGAATGCCTTTTATACTTGCAGTCCACTCATCTTTTATTCCAGTTTTTTTAAAGAACATTTCAAGTCATTTAAGGATTAGTTAATGAAATAATTTTAAATAAAACTTTATACTTAGGAAGAAGTTTATGTGTTCATTTATTTCTTTATTTCTTCGACAAATTATTATTGAGCACCTATTACGTGGTAGGCACTGTCCAAGGCAATATGCATATAAGTGGTGAACAAAACAGATAAGGTCATTCATTCCTTTATAGAACTTTTGAGTGGGAAGAAATAGATAAAGACAAGTAATTAAATAATTTGTGACCACAGCTTATTTAGTGTATTCTGATAATTAAAGTTTTCTAGAGATTTTAATGTCTTTTAAGAATGTTTTTCAGAGTTGAACTTTTTAATATGTATTGGAACTTCTTTGCTTTTTTCCTCTGTCATTAACAAGAAATCATATAAGTTGCATTAATTTTAAAAATTAAACTTTCTTTTGCCAGAAACTTTGAATGTAGTTTATTTTTCAGACTTCCAGGTCATAATTAGTTTGTGTTTCTTTGTTTTCTTAGCTAGATTAAACACTTTCTGAAGATTAGTTTGATGGAAAGCTAGAAGTTTGTTAACTTACAGGATAGTTAATTGTCATTATTTCAGAGGAAGGTAAGTGCTGTGTGGAAGGATATTTCCAGTAATGAGAGGAATATGTTATGATAGTTTTTAAAAGAGGGTGTCTTCAGATGGAGGGAAGAAGATGACATGGTGTTTGAGAAGTTCTTTTAATGGACAATGATCTGAGATCTAGCCTCTTTTGAATTATGAATGGTGGGGCTGGTCGCTGAGCAGTGTGTTCCTCAGGAGGCCTTGATAGGATGGGTCAATTTGTAGTGAAGGGTGGTGATATAAGCCTGTCTGGATATGCAAAATTCTTTCTTAGTTATGTTTTGAGGATGTTTCTTACAGAACTTTTCAGAATTCAAAAGTAGAGAGAATGGTGTAAGGAGCCTGTTGTAAGCATCACACAACTCAACACATCAATACATGGGCAGTCTCTTTTTGTCTTTATTTTCGCCTCTCCACAGTTCCATACTCTATCCTCCCACTGTTCTCCTACTCTCTATTATTTGTAAGTAAATCCCAGACATCATAAGCAGAAATTTATTCTAAGGGACTTTTCTTTTTAAGGTAGGAGAGATTGTTAACCAAAGTAGGTATTTGATTCTGGGAAGTGTGTTCCTGGAAAGATGTAAAGACATATGTCAACTTTTGAGGATTTGGGTGTTTGGATTGGAGGGAGATGTTGGCTTTTTTCCTAATGGTCATGTAAACTGATGGGAGGGATGATAAGATATAGGATAATCAGAGGGGAAACTTTTATAAAATACTAATATATAAAGTTTTTTAGGGTTGAGGATATGTTTTCAAATGAAGAATTTTTTTTTTTTTTAACAGTGGGAACTACACAGATCTGTATGCTAAGTGGATGTGTCTGTCTATGGATAACTAAGCTAACTAGGGTGATTTTGAATGGTGTCTCAGGCTTTTGATGTGTCTAGTGGTAGCAGTGTTCTGAAGGTGATTAGGCAACAAAATTTTGCTGTAGCTTTGAAATCAGATGCTCTCATGTGGAAATGGAAGCTAGTGTATTAAAGCTTTCTGGAGCATTTTTAAATGAGGAAAAGGGACTCTAAGGACAAATTTCCATTTTTTTCTCCATATCCCTCCCTTATTCATTACTTTTTTTTTTTAATTTTCCCTTTCTAGAATTTTTGCTACTTACAGAGCCAAACCTTGATACTTTTAGTTCTTTATAACTGTACAGTTTCTACTCTCTCTTTTGTAATTACTGTTTTTTTTTTTATAAACAGTTGTCAGTTGTTTTGTACAAGTAGTGAAAAGAGATCCGTCTAATCCAAATAAATGGTATCGTCAATCTATTTATGAACTTATATTGCATCTTTAAAGGGTTGAATTCTACTTTTCTTAGATTTTGGAAACAGTTTTTCAGTTTTCAGTGTGAAAAAGCATTTGATTTGTACATGATGGTGATGGTGGTGATGGTGGTGGTGATAGAATATTTATTAAACACTCCCAGGATCTGTTTTAACCAGTTAACCTGCATTAGCTCATTTAATCCTCATATAGCTCTATGATTTAGGTACTTTTATTATCCCCATCTTAGAGATGGGAAAGAGATCAGAGTTTAATGTGCTTTATAGTTATATCTAATAAATGTCAGAAAAAAATTTCAGTGTAGTAAGTTCAGATCTGCAGTTTTTATATTTTTAATTGCTGCAGGTAATGCCAATGTCAGATGTTCTCAAAATGAGTTGGTGTGTGCATGTTACTAATTCATTTAAAATACTTCTAATGTGTATCTTAAAAGTGGGAAAGTTGTACTAAATAAAATGACTTGATCCTGAGACAGTTCCTCCCACCTGTATATACTGAGCATAAGATTTGAAGCCTAACACAGAATCTAAGGCTGTGTCTATATACATAGCACAGCAGGCTTTAACCCCCTTATCAGAAAACCAGATGCTGCCCAAGACTAGACCATAAGCAGTAGCAGCACATTATTGAAATAATCCTCCTTATTTTCTCTGGATGACCCTGGGTTAAGATGGTAATAGTTGAATAGAACAGTATAACATATTGAAAAAAGACAATTGAAATGGCTGTTTTTTCTCTACCACAACCATATCTTTATTTGGTATCTGATGGAAAACTTTTCCTTTTCAGTTACCTTGTTTCAAATTATCTTAATCTCACTTATTATATAATTATACTGTGAATCTGAGAATTTTGGAAAGCAGACATCTATATGAAAATGAAAATTTTTATTTTTAATGTGGAAATAGTATTTTTACTTATTAAAGAAGTGTGTGTGTGTTTGTGTGTGTGTGTTTTAACATGCACACTTTTAAGAGCCCAGGCTCTGAAACACTAGCAAAGTGTGAGGCTGAAAATGAAAATCACACCCCTGTAAAGTCCACCCTGAAAGAACCCTCATTTTGTTGGCATCCCACCAGACTTTTTATGTTTGTTTTAATGTTTGTACATACACACACACATTAAATTTCTTTCTTTCTGTATCTATTGAAATATATATTAATATGAGTGAGATCATATTCTCTAACCTGTTTTTGTTGCTCAGCAATCTATTGTTGACATCCTTCATTGCTGGTATATGTAGATTTAGCTCATGCTTTCTAACAGCCATGAAGGATTCTGCTGTAGGGCTATTTCATAGTTTATTTAGTCTGGTTTCCATTGGGAGATTTTTAAGTTGTTTGAAATTTTTTCTCTATTATTTACAGTGCTGCAGAGTGCTGCAGTGGACGTTCTTGAACATCTGTCATTGTGCACTTCACTAGTTCTATCCTTAGGCAGTGGTTTTTGAGTTTTGCTCTCATAATTGCCCCAAAAGTTGTACTGGATTGTCCAGAGGGTTCTGGAATGGTTTATGAGATGTGGCTAGGGCATCATTACCCTAGAATTTTGATTAAATACAGAGGTTCCTCTTCAAGAGGAATAAAAAGGCAAGCATGACGAGTATGTAGCAAATACCAAAATAGTAAATCTTTGCATTTGAAGCCTTAAGTAGCTTTAATTTAGCCTTGAATTGAGAATAATCTTAGTTATTTTTCCCCATTATTTCAGTTTGCCTTCCAAAGATGATGGTGAAGTATATACGAACAAGTATGATTATCATTAACATGATTGTAGCAAACCATTGTTTTACTTCAACAGTAAATGATTTAAATAACCCTTTTTTTGTGGGGATTGGGGTGGGTGTTTGTCTTCCATGTAGTTTATATCCTGGAACCTGGAGATGCTCCTTTGTTACAGCAACCACTACAGACATCCAAATCTGGTATTCAACAAATAATTGAGTGCTTTCGATCAGGTATGAATGTTTTAGGATGTATTTTTCAGTCTTCACATAGTAGTTAAAAACTACCTAGAAATCCTTAGAATTAATTTTTTAAAAATATTAAAATGTATGCATATGTATGCATTGGTTTTATAGAATACTTTTAATTGTCATATTTAAAAAATGGATGAATAGATATTGATCTAGATTCTTTTTCAGTACTATATATTATATATTAATATAGAAGTAGACGTACTGTGGTTTAAAGAAATATATGTGGTATCTTTATTGGTAATGTGCCTCTTCTTAACAATTTATTTTTGATTTTTCTTGACATATCTTTGTAAACCCTCAACGGCACTAGTAAATTATACTGGGTCTTTATAAGCATTGGCAGATTAGGCTATTTGTTCAGAATGTCTGAGATATCACTTGTTCTAGATTAATTACTTTATCATCTCTGTTTATGTGACTCACCTTCTCCTGCCTAACCCTGGAGTTTCAACATCTTTAATAGAGCACAAGGCAGGAAAAATACTTATTCCAGTCCCTAGTCTCTTTGGATACATTTGTTTAGCTTTACTTTCTATTAGATTATTATAATAATTGCATGTATAAGAAGTTTGTGCAGGTGCAGCCCAGTGCTTTTACAATACATGTTGCTTACTACATATATATGACTGAGAACTGTTATAACTCCTTTCTCAGTGAGATCTAAGGTTGCTGTGATTCTTACAGTCCACTTATCCTTTTGTATATTTGGCTTCTCTGACATTGCAGACTATTGAGTCAGATATAAATAAGCAAACACACATGATTGATGGGACATGCAACTGATGGAAATTTAAAGGATTAGAGTATCTTTTGTTATTCTAAAGCTTAGTATTTTAATTTTAATGAAAAATTTCTGAAATTAAAAGGAAAAGATAATTTATATGTAACCACTTGTTTTGTATTGATAAATGCTTTGAGGTGCTTGTTTTTAAGCCATTGTAAGGAGAAATAGTATATATTTGCCTTATTTTAGGATCTAAGAAATAGATTGCTCCTTAATCTAAAATAAAAATCATTTTTATTTCTGACTTTCTGAGATCTGTTTCTTGGATTTTTAATCTATCGTCCTTATGGCATTGCTTATATATATATTTAATTCAGTTAAGTAGTGAGTGTATACTCATGCCTTGCTCATGTTCAATGGTGGTGTAATCTGTTTTAGGATTTTTTTGTTTTTGTCTTTAGTTTTGATAGTTGCCCTTCATTAACCAAAGTAACTGATAGGTCAGATTGTTCTATGATAAGTACAATTAAAATTTTGCTTACTAAGCCTAGTATTTATAATATATTTCTGGCATAACAGAAGAATTGTAAGTTTCTGGTCATAGTAAGTAAGAGTTCCTTTTAGCTACTTTTAGTAGGTAATTCTTTTTGTCATTCTCATGGAAATTTAGTTATGGTCTTTGCTGTAGGTTTTTTTTCCTTTTCTTTTTTCTTTTCTTTCTTTCTTTTTTTTTTTTTAAGAGAGGATAGGGAGGAGAGGAGAGAATCTTAAGCAGGCCCCACATCCAGTGTGGAGGTGGATGCAGGGCTCAGTCTCACAACCCTGAAATCATGGCCTAAGCTGAAATCAAGAGGAGTTAATGCTTAACTGACAGAACCACCCAGGCACCCCCATAGGTTTTGTTTTTAAAATCCAAAATTTGAAATAAGTAAGATTATTTTATATTACTTCAGTTTATTATCGTGTTATTTGATTAAGAAGTTAGAACTGGTTCATTCATAAATGCTTTGTCTTGTAAAGTATACCTTTTCAAGAAAATCCTATTCTCAAAATCTGTGTTTGACTTTGGAAGGTGAATATTTAGAAATGAAATTATTTAATTGTTTTCTTTTTTGCACTGTGCTCTTTTCTGTTTTCTGTATTTGCTATTTCTTTACAATCTAAAGAAAAGGGTCTGTGAAATGGGTAAAATGTTCTTTTTAAGTGTCCCCTGCAGACCTTTCAAATTCAGATTTGCCTTCTGAGTTATGTTTTATTTAGGAAAATTCTGAAAATACTATAAATTTAATTCTGAGTACCCAATAATTTAAATTAGAAGTGATTTAGAAATATGCTTAGCTATACAAAGAACAAAGAACTAATTTGGGGTTTAAAAAAAGGAATTCTTTTACTTCATTAATGTGTCTCAGAACTAAGCAATTTTAATTTCCTCAAGATTGTAATCTCTTCCATATCTCTATTATCTAAAGTTTGTTAAGGTAGCTCTTTAGCACTGAAGGATCCAAGCCATGGCTGACTGAAACTTTGGGAGGGTAGAATGGAAGTTTGGGCTGCATGACTTAGGGAGGAAGATCCATTCTTACCCTATAAGTTCTTCCTGGTCCCGTTCTACTCCCAGCCACACCTTCTATGACTCATTTCTTTCTAGACTCTTTCCATTGCAGCTGGGTCATACACACTGTGTTTAAAAGAACTTTCCAAAGTCTGTGCTTTTGCTCTTGCTAACCTATAGAGGCTAAGTCAGGTGGGGCACTGGTAATGTGTTAGGATATCTAGCTTATTAATCTTTAAACTCAGATAGTTGTCTTTAGCTGCTGTATCATTTCTGGGTGACTCACCTCCTGTCTACACTGGCTGTTTATGACCTGATATTAATTCCTACCCAAGCTGGAAGTTCATAAAAGGCTGAGGAAGGAGTTAACTCATTTTTTAGGTCTACCAGCCCCACATATGTGGTACTGACTACATGATCAGTGTTGACTTGTTTCCTTTGCCTCACACTTTGGTTTTTGCTTTGGACAGTTTTTCTGTTTTTTTTTTTTTTTTTTTTTAAAGATTTTATTTATTTGACAGAGAGAAACACAGCCAGAGAGGGAACACAAGCAGGGGGAGTGAGAGAGGGAGAAGCAGGCTTCCTGCCAAGCAGGGAGCCCGATGTGGGACTCGATCCCGGGTCTCCGGGATCATGATCTGAGCTGAAGGCAGTCGCCTAACCAACTGAGCCACCCAGGCGCCCCAGTTTTTCTGGTTTTAAATGTATAATCTTGCTTGACCTCTGATAATCTTTTTATTTCTGGCTGCTTTACTTGTAAATTAATTTGAATAGATTTTTTTCTTTTTGGAATTAAGTAATATTCATGTATTGGCATAAGTAATATTGGATTAAGCCATAAGTGCCTGTGGTTTAAAAATAATAAGGAAGTATAAAAGGTTGTATAAAAATACAAAAATAAGTCTCTGCTCAGGCGACCACTGCTACATGATTTGTGTGTCTTCTTGCAGAGACCCTGTGTACATATACAAGCATATATCCCTCACTTTCCCCCCACAATATGAGTGGTAGCTGATTCTGCAGTGTTACGTATTTCTTGCTTTATTAACAATACATTTTGCTGTTGTTTGACATTTGTCCATAGATAGATATCTCATTTTTTAGAAGGCTGCCTATTTTGCTCCAACCTACATATTTTCTACTCTGAAATCCCTGATGATTTGATGACTTTGAGACATGTGGCTACTCTGTATCCCTGGCTTCTGTACTGTCTTAACTGGGCCCTATCGTTTGCTAGAGTGCTGCCTTACCTCTGTCAGTGCTTCTAGGATCAGATCTGTCACTTGGTGTCTTCCAATTTTCCTCCTTTTTATTGACACTTTTATTTTAGCTTCCTTTCTTCCTGACTTCTCTCTCTGAACTGAAACAGAATTTTAAGCAACAAAATAAAGGTATACTTCATGAGACATTTATTAAAATCAGTTTAATTGAGCTTAATATATTCTTTCTTAGTCTTTTAATCTTCTGGTAGAGACAGAGGAGCAATTGAATGCCCTAAGATTAGAAACAGAAAAATGGGGAGAAAAGAGAAGGATAGTTATTTAGTCTCATTCAAAACTGGTCTTTCATATGAAGTTGACATCATTTTTTTGAATCCTTGAAATGTATAACATTATAAAATATAATATATAATATTGTAGAAAAAAGATTCTATAAAATACACTACTATTATGTGCAAGGAAGGGCATCTTTTCTGACTCTTAAGAGAGGAGTAATAAAAAATGAGAATTAGCTTTATGTGGTGTTTGCTATTGTCATAGCATCTTAAGTTCGGTCATTTAACTTCTTAGAAGAGTTTTTTGTTTCATTTTGGTTTTGTACTGTTTAAGACATTACCTGCATTTAGTGTAAGCTGTTTCTGGATGGTGATGCCTTAGTCCTGACTCTGCAAACAAAAACTTAGGATGGAAGTGTGATTTTTCAGATACATGTAGGATAAGAGAGAGCCATATGGTAGTGGTTTTGGTTTTGGTTGTTACATAACAATTGTAGGAAATTTAAAATCAGACTAGATATTTTTTGCATGAATAAGACAGACAGATTTAGATTTATTTGTTTGATTTGTTGTTCTTACATTCTTCAAAGAATGTCATCTGAGGCTGTGTTCCTAGAGGAGCAGACATTTACATTAGTCTGGGAATTTCTTCTTTTTTTATATATATTTTTTAAGATTTTATTTATTTATTTGACGGAGAGAAACAGCGAGAGAGGGAACACAAGCAGGGGGAGTGAGAGAGAGGGAGAAGCAGGCTTCCGGCTGAGCAGAGAGCCCGATGTGGGGCTTGATCCTGGGTCTCCAGGATCATGACCTGAGCCAAAGGCAGTCGCTTAACCAACTGAGCCACCCAGGTGCCCCTAGTCTGGGAATTTCTTAAGGGCACAAATCAGATCCTTCACTCTCATGTTTCCAGTGAATAACATTGCAAACTCATATTTAATAGATGTTCAATAAATGTTTGTAAGACTAAACTAAAAGATTCACCAAGTAGGCACTAGAATAATTTTATTCTGCTTATATGTAGCAGTGTTCCATAATTAGCCTAGTAATTTTTTTAAAAAGATTTTATTTATTTATTTGAGAGAGAAACAGAGAGAGAATGCACAAACAGGGGGAGAGGGAGAAGTAGACTCTTTGCTGAGCAGGGAGCCTGATGTAAGGCTTGATCCCAGGACCCTGAGATTATGACCTGAGCCAAAGGCAGACGCTTAACCATCTGAGCCACCCAGGCGCCCCATACCTAGTAATTTTTTTTCAACCAAACTCCTGGAGGTGATGGTTTTAAGAGATCAATTTAAATTTTCTTAACTTTTCCCTGTTTTTTTTTTTTTTTTACTTTTAAGAAATTTTTTTCAAAGATTGTATTTATTTATTAGAGAGAGAGGTATCACAGGTAGGCAGAGAGGCAGGCAGAGAGAGAGGGGGAAGCAGGCTCCGTTCTGAGCAGAAAGCCAGATGTGGTGCTTGCTCCCAGGACCTTGAGATCATGACCTGAGCTGAAGGCAGAGGCTTAACCCACTGAGCCTTTCAGACACCCCAAGAACTTTTGTTAAGGGATGATCGGTTAGAAATTTTCTTCATATACTGGCCTTGGAAATCAGTTTTGACAGGAATTACAGATTTACTCACAGTGTTGAATGATACTGTATTTAAACAGTTATGCTAAAAATGAGCTCATGTGTGAATCATAAAGCAAGCAGTATACCATTTAAAAATCATTAGTGCTGCAACTTAAAATAGTCATTGACCAACATATCCATATATTAAGGAAAAAATGAAAGCTTATCTTTGGCACAGAAGAGTTAGAATTAATATTATATCATGTAAAGTGACTGCCCATCCACCCAAATGTAAAACTGAATACTGATTCCTTTTTTTTTTTTTTAAGATTTTATTTATTTATTTGACACAGAGAGAGATCACAAGTAGGCAAAGAGGCAGGCAGAGAGAAAGGAGGAAGCAGGCTCCCTGCTGAGCAGAGAGCCCCATGTGGGCCTCGATCCCAGTACCCTGAGATCTTGACCTGAGCCGAAGGCAGAGACTTTAACCCACTGAGCCACCCAGGCGCCCCTGATTCCTTGTGAAAATAAAATCTTGTCAACATTTTTCTCAGTACTTACAGTGACATAGCACATGACTAAACCCTTGATGAGGTTTAAGTATATTTTGCTGAGCACCGATTATGAGAATCTGAAATATTCACTAATTAGTCAATATCTAGGCATCAAAAGGGCTGGGTTTTTTTTTGAAAGATACTGATTAATGATCTATAATCAGTAAACAGTGACTTCTAAGATAGTTTTAAAACCTAGGGTAAGAAAAAGTTACTCATACAGGAAAAGGAATAATTAGGAGAAGATTGCTTGGGTCTCTTTCAGGATCAAGGGCAGTGGAAGAACTTATGTTGCTGTCTAGATGACCATGTCTGTTGTTTCAGGTGACAGAAAGTTTTAGCTGTTGACAGAGGCACAGATGATTGGCTCTGTCTAATTGTTAGTGCACAGAGAGTCAAAACTGGTAGCTGATGAGACCATTATGCCCAAAGCCATTATGCCCAAAGCCATTATGACCACATGGAGAAAACAACAAAACCTTAAATAGTAACTAAAACTAACTTAGGGAAAAACTTCTATTGTCTGTATTTATGGAATGGACAACATCTTATTTTTCTCATTTGTAAAATGTGTAAGTTGAATTAGGAAATCTTTGAGGTCTCTTTTTTGGCTTCCCAGGCAATTTTATATACACTAAAAACCATCTAATCTGTAGAGAAGGTTTCCTTAAACATAAAGCTCTCTAGTATGTCATTTAACAGACCTCAGTCAGGCATAGTCCTGATGACTGGGAATATAGTGGGTGAGCATTAAAAGTATCTTCTCCATCCTTTTAGAGCTTCCAGCTTTATGGGACTACAGAAAAATAATTACAAGATAGTGGGATAACATAGTACAGATGTATAGGGTGCTGTGGGATTAGGGGTGAAGAATTCGTGACAAAAAACAGGAATCAGAAGGCTTCCTGGGGGAAGTGACTTCTAACCTGGAGTTTTGTTTGTTTTAAGATTTTATTTATTTGAGAGAGAGAGCATGAGAGCGCAGGGCAGGTCAGAGGGAGAAGCAAACTTTCTACTGATCAGGAGCCCTGTGTAGGATGCAGGACTCCATCCTGGGACTCCAGGATCATGGCCTGAGCCAAAGGCAGTTGCCTAACCAACTGAGCAATGTAGGTGCCCCAGAGGTTGAAGGATTACTAAAAGTGAGCTAGACTGGGGCAGTGGGAGATTGTTATAGGCAGAAAGAAAAAAAAACCCATAGGTGAAGGCCTGAGAAGTGAGAGAGAGAGACAAACAATTTGGTGAACCCATGGCTCTGAAAGAAATTTGATGTACCTGCATCATCAGCATAACTGTGTGTGTGTGTGTGTGTGTGTGTGTGTGTGTGTGTGTGTGTATGTATGTAGGTGGGGTGGGGTGGGGGATGGATGTGTGAATGATAATTAAGATTGATGAGTTAAGGGTAGAGCCAGAGATTTTGGGGTGGAGGATGGGGATGCTATTGGAAACGAATATATACTCTGCTGAATATAACTAGATCTATAAGCAGGACTAAACAAGAATACCTATCTATTTCTCTTTAATTTTTAATTAATTTTTATAGTTGAGAGATCCTGGTGGACAAAGTGAGATCTCTCATTTAGGGATTCAGTCTTATATTTTTAGCAGTAACTGTTTTTTATATATAAACTCATACTTTCTTCTTTTTTTTTTTAGAACTTATACTTTCTATTTAAATCTTCAGTTGTGTTCTTAAGTTAAACCTAGTTCAACTTATTTGCGTTCCTTTTCAATCTTTTTTGAGTGTCTTTAAAGGCAGAATTGAATCTTCAGTATGGGTCTAGCAGGTATTTCAGTTTAGAATTAATGTGCAAAATTTTCTGTTTTCTTCTTACTGGTATTACATTTAACTATACTTCTTGGCAATTATATGTAGATAGGTTTATCTAAAGTATTTTAATTATCAGTCTACCTCTCATAGTTTGTAGGTCACTTAGGAGGTTACCTATGAACTAAACATGTTAGTAGTCTATTGCCAGTATATTTTGTAATGTGAAGTGGGCCAAGAAAGTGCATGCATGTGTGTGTGTTTGTGTGTATGTAAATATGAATTTACCTTTATATTAAGAATAATACTTAGGCTGTCCCCTGAATTTTTTTAAATTTATATTTTCTGATTTTGTGGAATATGGTTTAGTGCAGTAAACCATTGATTTGGATTTGAGAAATGGTGGAAATGATTTCGTTATATTTATTTCTTCCCTGTAGAAACCCAGATGTATAATTTAATTTTTCTGGGATTTAGCTTCATATTTTCTTTCATGATTCTCTAAGATAGGTTTGGTTTGGTTTGTTCATTTTAGAAGATAGATAGTGTAGTGTGTTTACTCTTTGGTAGTCCCAGAGCTTAACAGAGAGTCAAGTACTTGTGGAATGATAGAAGAACACTTGGCACCTAGATAGTTTTAAAGTCTTTTTTCAGGACACATTTGTTTTTTCCTCTTGAAGTCACTATTATTAACATCTTTTTTATTTGAGGAAATTGAAGGCTAATTCATTAGTAAAGCATGGCAGATCAATTTTGTCAGTTTACATGTGGCAAAGGCCTGTAGGAAATAATGACAAAAGATTATTTAATAGTGTTTTATTCCTGGTGGATGTTTTTATTTTAAAGATTGGATGCTTATTGCCATTTATTTATTTCTTCTTGCCTTTTGAACTTCTGTGATAATGCTTAGATTCCGAAATCAGTGGCATTTCTTCAACTAATCTTTATTGAGCATTGCTAGAACTGAATACTTTGTAGTTACAAATAAGACAGGTTTGGTCTTGGTTGCTTTGGAATTTATAATCTAGTGGGGAACACAGGCTTTAAATTAGTTTAAACTGTAAACTATTAATTAATTGCACTTGGAGTGAGTATTTGAGGGAGAAAGGCTTTGAATAGATTCATCATGCTATCAAGAGACCTAAACAAAATTCAAATTATGGGTAAGGATTCTGTACTGTGACACTCAATGAACATAATCCCATGTTGGCCCAGAACCTGAAGTAATTTGGGCTGAGTTTAAAAAGAAAAGTCACAGGCAATCTTGTGACACAGTTTTGACTTTCGTTAAGGAATCAAGGGGAAAGCGTATTATAGAACCTAGTATAGGAACAAGCCAGAAACTTTGGCAAGGAGTAGGGAGTTGGTGGGGAGGGGTATGTTTAATTCTTCTTTCCCCTTCCAGATCTATTGAATCAGAATCTCTAGTGTGGGTCATGTACGTGGTTATTCCCAGGTTGTTGTGATGATCAGCCAGATGTTGGAACCACTGTTGGGATATCCTAAGAATTGATTGTCTACTGAATTAGAAAAAGAATATCAATTTTAGCTGTTATGATAATAGAATTTTACTTAGCATTTAGTTTATAAGTTAGTTCCGAATATATTTTGTTTGCAAAGAGTAATCACACTTTGGATTGTCAACAATGGTTGCCCAGTTAAAAAATGTACATTAAAGTTACCTTTTGTGTTAAATTTTATTTTCTTTTTTCCTTCAGGAACTAAACAACTTAAGCACATTTTATTAAAAGACGTGGACACTATTTTTGAATGTAAATTATGCCGCAGTCTCTTCAGAGGATTACCAAATTTAATTACTCATAAAAAATTCTACTGCCCACCAAGTCTCCAGATGGATGACAGTAAGTTTTATTCATATATTCAATTATGCATTTTACAGTTAAGTATTCTTACACTGAAGCTATACGTTTGTGTTAAAATGGTATCAGTAGTTTAATGATGGAGACTATAATTAAATACTCCACTTAATGTTTACTTTCGTAGACAGATACTTTCATATGAGTGCTTTTTACTTGGGTTTTTCTAAAAAGGTTAGTTTTATGATATTGGATATTGATTTTGAATGATTGGTATTTTTCACTTCTACTTCTTTAACAACTTGTTACATATGACTGATAATTTACTAAGATTATCCTTAAGTAAATAAGGTTAGAAATAAAGCAAAGAATGAGTAAATGCATTGATTTCTTGGGGATGGTAAGAAGAGCATTAACCTTTCTATTTTTTTCCGGCTGTTGATTTGAAGATCAGTTTTGCTTTCAGTGAAATTTATTTATAAATTTTATTTTCTTGCTTTAAAGAATTGATAGTTCCTTAGAATATTTTAATAAATAATAGGTTACTCTCATTATTTCTTGTTCAGGGGTTTAACTCTTTGTGATCTTATAAATTTGTAGAACTTATTTTGTCAGTCTGATACTATAGTTGCATTGTGGAGTTTGTGCACTTTTCAGTTTAACTTTTTTGGAATGGGAATGAAATGAAAATTCCAAATATTAAAAGTACCATGTAATTACTAGCATGAAGTTGATTTAAAGTGTATTATAGGACATTGTTGAAACAAAAATTTCATCTTTGGAAATTTTTCCTAGTACTTTTACATCTTATTATACTTGTTTATATTGTTGAAATATAAATGAAAAGGCAGTCTGTAGGGATTAGTTTCAAATCTGATCTTTTAGTAATTGAAATAGTAGTAGAAAATTAGTTGTATTTCTGATAGTTATCCTTGTTCTAGCGTAGAGTTGACTTTTAGAAATATAAATAAATGGATTTGTTGGGTTATTGTGTACTTCCTTGGCAATACTCATTTTAGAAGTACTTCTGTGAAAGTGTTATCCTTATAGACAGTACTTTACCCCTATTTATTTATTTATTTAAGATTTTATTTATTTGACAGCGAGAAGCACAGTTAGAGAGGGAACACAAGCAGAGGGAGTGAGAGGGAGAAACAGGCTTCCCGCAGAGCAGGGAGCCTGATGCGGGGCTCGATCCCCGGTCTCCAGGATCATGGCCTGAGCCGAAGGCAGTCGCTTAACTAACTGAGCCACCCAGGCGCCCCCTTTTTAAATGGGAAGATTACTAGAAGAGCAATAATGACTCATTTCTTGGTTTCTAAATATCAGATTCGATGCTGTATTTTTAGCCAGATTTTAGAATTGTATGTGGGAGCATAACCAGTGTTAGATAAATATGTTATAGTAGGAATATTTGATTGTCTATAGGGGATGTGATTATTGTACAAGTAAATAAAACTAGCTCTGTTTTTGGAATAAATCTATAGTTTTTAATCACTTGTTTGGGATGGTATCATGATAAGAAGCCCTGTAATAGCAAATACTTCTTGACATGTCATTCATATTTATATCGTACAAATCTTTCTTTTTCATTTCCATAAGATCTTGAAGGGTCCCTCTCTACAAGTAGATTAGATGATTATGGGTTAAGTTACTAGGAATGCTGTTATGTTTTCTAAAAAAAGAACCATTTTTGTATATAATAGTACATTCTTCACAATATTTTGTCCATCTTGTGTTATGAGAACTTTGATTTGCTTTTGCTAGCCTAAAAATTTTTAGCCTAAAAATATCGTTTTAATGGTTTAAGACACTCATGTGCTTATGTATTTGGTATTAAGGGCACTTAGGAGTGGAAGTAGCTCTTCAGATTGCATTTATTCCTTAACATTTGTGTACGTTGATGAAATTTTAAATTAATTTTAGTTTAATTCGAGTTTTAAAATACAGAAAAGTAGATAATGCTCTTCTAAAAATAAATATAAACCAGTAATAAATTTTAAGATAGAGGATCATAATACATTTTTAAATATTAGAGAACTAGAGCAGGCAAATTATTTCAGATTAAAATCTTGTTTTTTCCTTAACAGACCTTCCTGATGTAAATGATAAACAAAGCCAAGCCATAAACGATCTCCTAGAAGCCATATATCCAAGTGTGGACAAGCGAGAATATATTATTAAGCTAGAACCCATAGAAACTAATCAAAATGCAGTGTTTCAGTATATTTCAAGGACTGATAATCCTACTGAAGTCACAGAGTCAAGCAGTACTCCTGAACAAACTGAAGTTCAAATACAGGAAACCAGCACTGAACAGTCTAAAACAGTACCAGCTACAGACACAGAGGTGGAAACTGTAGAGCCCCCTCCTGTTGAGATTGTTGCAGATGAAGTTGCACCTACATCTGATGAGCAACCTCAGGAATCACAGGCTGACTTGGAAACTTCTGACAATTCTGATTTTGGTCACCAGTTGATATGTTGTCTTTGTAGAAAAGAATTCAATTCCAGACGAGGTGTTCGTCGTCACATTCGAAAAGTACACAAGAAAAAGATGGAAGAACTAAAAAAGTACATTGAAACTCGAAAGAATCCAAACCAGTCCTCTAAAGGACGCAGTAAGAATGTTCTAGTTCCAATAAGTAGGAGTTGTCCAGTATGTTGTAAATCATTTGCTACAAAAGCGAATGTAAGGAGGCATTTTGATGAAGTTCATAGAGGACTAAGGAGGGATTCAATTACTCCTGATATAGCAACAAAGCCTGGGCAACCTTTGTTCCTGGATTCTGTTTCTCCTAAAAAATCTTTTAAGACTCGAAAACAAAAGTCGTCTTCAAAGGCTGAATACAATTTAACTGCATGCAAATGCCTCCTTTGCAAGAGGAAATATAGTTCACAAATAATGCTTAAAAGACATATGCAAATTGTCCACAAGATAACTCTTTCTGGAACAAACTCTAAAAGAGAGAAAGGCCCTAATAATACTGCCAGCAGTTCAGAAATAAAAGTTAAAGTTGAACCAGCAGATTCTGTAGAATCTTCACCCCCTTCCATTACCCATTCTCCACAGAATGAATTAAAGGGAACAAATCATTCAAATGAAAAAAAGAACACACCGGCAGCACAGAAAAATAAAGTTAAACAAGACTCTGAAAGCCCTAAATCAACTAGTCCGTCTGCTGCAGGTGGCCAGCAAAAAACCAGGAAACCAAAACTTTCAGCTGGCTTTGACTTTAAGCAACTTTACTGTAAACTTTGTAAACGTCAGTTTACTTCCAAACAGAACTTGACTAAACACATTGAGTTGCACACAGATGGGAATAACATTTATGTTAAATTCTACAAGTGTCCTCTTTGCACTTACGAAACTCGTCGGAAGCGTGATGTGATACGACATATAACTGTGGTTCATAAAAAGTCATCCCGCTATCTTGGGAAAATAACAGCCAGTTTAGAGATCAGAGCTATAAAGAAGCCCATTGATTTTGTTCTAAATAAAGTGGCAAAAAGAGGCCCTTCGAGGGATGAGGCAAAACATAGTGATTCAAAACATGATGGCACTTCTAACTCTCCTAGTAAAAAATATGAAGTAGCTGATGTTGGTATTGAAGTAAAAGTCACAAAAAACTTTTCTCTTCACAGATGCAATAAATGTGGAAAGGCATTTGCCAAAAAGACTTATCTTGAACATCATAAGAAAACTCATAAGGCAAATGCTTCCAATTCACCTGAAGGAAACAAAACCAAAGGCCGAAGTACAAGATCTAAGGCTCTTGTCTGGTGAGGAACAGTTACAGAGTTTTGCTTTTTTCCCCCCATCGAACTAAAAAAATCATTTGACCATAATTTATAGCTGGTTCCATTTTAACACGTTTGCTTCCATATATCTTATGGCAATGGGAACTGCAGAGTAATGTGCATATTGCATTTACCTCTTCAGTGACCTTTATTCCATTGGCTTGGGAACAAAAGTTAACTTCAGAACTTATCTTTCACAGGACAATGCAATATAGTTGTAGGTAGATGGCACAGGGTCAGTGCTTTCCTCGAATGTTGTAAAATATATACATTTGTATTGGCTTATGTTTACAATAGAAGTCTTCTGTTTAACTAACTTTGCACAGGTTTAATTGATTTAGTGACCTAGTTTACTAATTAATACATTGTAGGAAAAGTTAAATATATTAGAATGAATTTGTGAAGGTGATAATTATAGGAAAAAAATCTTTTGAGGCACTGCAATTATTGTAAAAATTAATCTGTGACGGCTAAATAAAGTGCTGCACTCAGAAAAAAAATCCTCAAACTTAGAACAATTAGCATTTATTATTTACATTTAACATAGTGCTTCCAGTCAAAGGGGGAAACTTGATAGACAAAAGTTTGGATTTTTTTTTCCTTCTCCTTGGAAGTATGTGTTAGTTACTGTTTTTAGTTTTGATCTGTGGAAAAAGTGATTATATAGGTTCCAAATCTA